>BQNB010054813.1:0-39389 GCA_026074375.1 Tanacetum coccineum | reverse complement strand
TTTTGGGGGTGTTACAGATGGTATCAGAGCTGAAGTCATAGAGAACTAGGTCGTTTTCAAAACCTAGACTATGACCATGTTTTTCAAAATATAGAGTCTTTCCTTGTTTTATCCGATATCCGCGCGCGCTTGCTCCCAGGTAACTTATATGCTCTCTTTTGCATCCCTACTACTATTACATAGATAATGAGTATTTAATACTAGACTATGATTTCGTTCTCTTACATCTATCATATGACGTCTTACTATTTACCTTATATCGGTCTGTTATATAAATATTGATCACTCTGATTTTTCGCGTACTTTCTGATTTCTCATTTACTCTCTCGAACACCAATACTAGTTACTTTACCATTCGACTCCGAGTTGGAACACTCTTCTTATGATTTTGAATCGCATATGTTGTTTCGTAATCCATCGTTTTGAAGGCTTCCAGTTGATGGGAGTACGACAATTAACTTGTCACCTCATACGTGTCACCTTGGAGCACCTACCTTTAGAACACGACTCTTTAAGTTCATTTTGTTGATTGAATAACTTTTTACGTTCATTTTGTTGATTGAATAATTCTTTACGTTCATTTTCTTTGACTGCTTCTGCGTTCGTTCGGATATTCTTTATACTTGTTATGACCTATCCCTTTAGAAACAATCTCGATGTCAACCTATAAACCATTTTGTTGTCACCCTATGAGCTACTTAACGTTTACTTTATTGACTATTTCATTTCGTTATAAAACTATTTGATACATTTCACACACCACACTATTTTGACGAAAATGAGCATTTCATCATTGGACCTCAAATATACATAGCCTAATCACCTATGTATATTTGGTGCATAGACTGATTACCTATGCATTCAGGAAGAACCATGTCATGCTGAGAGTAGTCACCTTAAAACCTACACCTCTTCATCAACACAATTCCGAGAGAAATATCTGCATCTTTTCACTAAACCCGTACCTTCTTCAGGTGTTGCAACCTGAGCCTTGAGGACAAGGCTCTTCTAACCGGAGGAGACTGTAACATTCTGTATTTTCAGGTCATTTACGACGTCATGTATTTCACTATATATATTTTTTTCTTTCCGTCTCGTACGCGTTTGCTTTTCATTCTTATTATATAATTAAATCGAGTAAGCTAAAAATTATCATTTAATGTAAGCGGGCACCAAACAAATTAAAGTTTACGTCAAGCAAGCATTAATTTTTTTTTACAAAAGTAATTATTAACTATTGTATTTTATTTTTTATCGGTTACGTAAAAAGTCTACGTTTTTGCGATAAATTTCGTTTGGGCATTCCCGGAACCACCACAATTTATCTACGCTTCAACGAATGCCCCTTTATTATTTCCAATGTTCAAAATTTTATAAAACTTCATCCATAGTATCATATGATACGGGTTAAAAAAAAAAAATAAAAAAAAAAAAAAAAAAACAACTTTATTTTTAGTTTTATTTTCGGTACAGTGTCGTAACCGGTTCATAAAAATAAATAACGAATATTTTATAACATGTTATAAAAAATATATATATATATAAAATATTAATCAAGAAAATACTCTTTTTTATCAGAGATATGTTTTTGTAAATAAACTATGGCGCAAAGTTTGTGTATTGTAATAGAACAGTTAATAAACTTTCCAAATGAGTCACCGAAAAGATAGGTATCAATATAGATACTTCCAAAGTTACCGTTAGGTCCTGTGAATTTATTTACAAGTTAACCCCCAAACTATTATTCCTTTTCGATTTAATTTTAACTTTTATTATATATTTAAATTTTTATATTATCATTTTTCTTTCCATTTCTTATATACACAACAACATACACCATCTTCTTCCTCTATCTCTCACCTTCCGCCACCGCCGGCCAAATACCTCCTCTCGGACGACGCACGGAAAAAAAAAATTTCCAGCGGAATTTTCTCGGCAAACTACCAATAATGCTCTCCCCTATCGTCCGATCTGTTCGATAACCCTCAACGCGCCTACCACGCGCTCCTATACACACCTCTCACCGGCTGCCACCACCACGCCACTCCCCAACATTCCCCACTTGCCACAACTAACACACCTCCGCGACATCAACACCATCACACATATAAACACCCCCCCAAACCCCCCAAATAATTTTCAATAAACCATCATCATTATCATCACCTCACCTTCCTCACCACTCCCTCCGTCGCCTCTTATCATCACCAGCCTCTGCCAACCTCCTACTTCTCGCCATCAACATCACACCTCTCACCACACAACGGACCCGCAAGGGTGCGTTGGTTTAAGTTCGCACCAGCAAGGGTGCGTTTGGTCTTCATGTTACCATCGAGGGTGCGTTGGTTTGTGGTTTGTGTTTTCAGACCCATAGGGTGCGTTGGGGTTTCGGGACAGCCGCACCACACGGGTGTGTTTGGTTTGTTTTCCTGCGTGGGTGGTCGGTTCGTGGGGTTCTACAGCCGGGATAGCAGGGGTGCGTAGAGGGTGTGAGTTTGTTTGGTTATGTGACCAACCGGGGGGGGAGGTGTTCGTGTAGGCGTTTAAAGAAAAGCCGAGGGCTGTTTGGTTTTCAGCGGTTAGGGTAGCGTTTGGTTATTGCTTACAACAGTTAGGGTAGTCTTGTTGTTATATAAATCACAAACAGGGTGTTTTGGGGACAGAAGGCAAAACCACGGGTGTGTTTGGTTTTTGGGTCTTAACGCCGAGTAGGATGTTGTTTGGTTTATTGTTATAACAGAAAATGGTGTGTTTGGTTTGGTTAAATACGGTAATAAAAACTTTAAAAGATTTAATATATTAAATTTATATATTAATCAGGATTAAACTGTGGTATTGGTTAAAATATATATTTTATTTATTATTTCTGTTTTCTTGTTTATATATAACTATAAAAAGATGTGTTTGGGTTAGAACATGTATTGAATGAGGGAAAACAATTAAACTTTTGTTATATGGTAAACGTTAAATACAACGAATTGGTCTTTGACCAGATTTTTATAATTTGCTACGCTTAGTAAATTATTTATACAAATCTTACTTTAATTATTATCTTGAAAAGAACGAATCAAATGCCTTAAGAATTATTAGATCGTGACAACCGGATAAACGAACGAAAACTATTAATTGTTGGAATTCTCATTATATAATCCGTAACTTTGGATCGTCGCGTTTATTTTTATAAAGAAACTTTCTATTTAATCATTTGGGGATATTCGGACGCGTGTCGAATTATTTAGTTTCTTTTATTTATATCGTATTTCTTATATAATACTCGGAAAGTATTATATAATTGGACCTTTTTATTTTAATTGAACACCTTTTAAGATGTAAAACTTGTCGCGTATGATTTTTCGCTTTAAGATTTTTATTATGGTGGTGTATCTTGTTATATAATTTCACGGTATTGAATTATTTACTCGGTTATTTTTTCATTATGTATGATTTACGGAAATTATTACATCACCTTGCATTTAATTTTTTTTATTTATTTAATCCAACCACCTAACTATTACATCTTGAAAACCTAAATCTTTTTTTCAAGTGTTAGCATTGACGGAATACATTCATCGGAAACCCAAGTCAATCTATCTTTGGCTAGTGAGACTTTGCCGTTAAGACTACTTGATCGAGCCGCTTAGTCTTACGTTTGTGTTGCTGCATTTTAGATGCCTCTATGTAAGATCGTTCTTCATACATCAAATGTGAGTCTTAGTCTCAGCATCCCAATTTTTCAATGTTTTTATTAAAAAACGCGAGGGGAATAACATGCACGTTTTTACACATAAACTTATTTGATTTCTTTCGTAAGCATTACATGGTTATTTTTACTTAAAGCTTGATTTGTTTACTACATGATTTGAGGCGTGTATTACCTAGAATTGAAAACGTGATATTTTAGAACTGATTGGTTTACTTACGGACACAAGTGTTTTTCAAAGTGTATGCTATACAGATTTCTGCCTGTATTTATTGCCTAAGTAAGTCACTATATTTGCCACGTAAGTCCCTACTTTTCATGAACAGTTAATTGCTATTTTAGTTGAGGCGCTGGTGTTATGATAAGATCATTATCGGGGACTCAGAACATTCCCACCCTTACTTGGGTCACTAGTTTGTTCGGGGTGCATTTAACATTGAGAGATGTTAGGGTGTGGAAAGCATGCCTATTTTTGATTGGGGCAACAAAATCTAGTTATGGCATTAGGTTATGAGCTTAGTGCCAATAAAATTATTAGAACTTGGTGAATTTGTTTACCTTGTTTACCTTACTTGTTTGACTTCGGAATTGTGCTTAGTCCACTTTACTTTGATCTTGTGGTTCACTTTTAAATACTTCTTGTCTTGATGAATCACTATTGGATTTTGGGTATGGATTTCGGATTTTAACACTTTTAAATGTTGATACGCCTACTTTTTTCTTCATGATAAATTTCTTAAATTATTTTTAACTACTGCTTTTTACTTAAACCTATGTATTCACACAACATTATTGTTGACGTTTAGCATGTTATTTTCAGGTTATTATTTTGCTAGTGGAGCATTAAGAGCATTCGAGTCGCGCGGATATATATATTTTTAAAGGCTTAATAAACTTCGAGTACTATTGACAAAGTTTTGACAATGTTTTCTAATAAATTATAAAATGAAACTGTTGCAACTTGATCTTTTTTTATTAGAATTTGACTTTATTTAAAACTGTCATTTTAAGAGTCGTTTTCCTGTGACTTATGTTTTGTGCCTCCCCTTGAAGTAGCACCCCAATGTTACCATTCCGCTGCGTTGTCCTGATTTTTAGCGGGTGTTAAACATCACCCACTTGCTCAAACAAGACGGAATGAACTCTTCATAAGGGTTTGAGATACTGTATAAGGGAAAAGAACTCATAATCATACATCCAGTTGTTTTGATCCAGTATCAAAGGATCTGACTGATAGTCTTGATATGAGGTTGTATTTTCACAACATTTCCAGCAAGCGTTAACCATAAAAGAATCCTCTTCCCCTTTTGCCAAACAATACTCCAAACAGTGGACCGAATCAACCATCGTTCGAGAAGTGGAGTCATAAATTCATTGGTATTAACAAAGTACCTAACCGTCCACACAGAACACCCTTTTATCATCTCGTATATAGTAAACTCACTAGAGCCAATATCATCTCTACATACAAGAAGACACCCACGCGACTCGAACAATTTCCCTTGCAGATGCAAAATGCCAGGTATATATATTTGTACTAACATTGGATCATAACTACCTTCTCTACCGCCAAAAGACTATGAGAAGTTCCTTCCCGGATGCAACCCATTAGGGATTTCTATGGTTGTTATAATTGGATGGTCATGGTCATCAATGTTTAATTTGTAAAGGGTAAGCTGCCTATCCTTAATTTTTAGCCAATAAAAGGCATCATTCCAATATATTGCAGTGGAAAAATGAGTAAAATTCTGGTAGATTAACCGCTCCCTGTACAGAATCTAATTGCCTGTCTCTGAAGAGTAAACTTGAATTTCAAGGTCAGAATTTAGGCGTGCGAAAAGTTACACCACTTTGTAGTCACATGGTTTTGTATGATCAAAGGTCATTCTCAATACAACAGTTATGTGAAAATGTGAATCATCATGCAAGTTTTCTGGTTGCGGAAGCCTTTTAAATAGATTAGTGCATGGTTGTATATATGTCACCCCCCCCCCCCCCTCCCCCCCTCTAATCAAAGCAAGCGACGCCAAACCACTACATAAAAGCAAACCATTGCAAGATTGCAAGATCTTAACATTATCAGCTTCCTCATTGGAGCCAAGAGTGAATGAGTTATCCATAACGGATTTTCTTGACTCAAGTCTGGAATCTAACGACACAAAATCACATCATAATAAAGATATACGATGATTAACAAAAAGGCTAGTAGAAGGATCAAGGTAAAGGATTTTGCTGCGGTTAAAGATGAAACCAGGGGAAGTGAGAATTCTTAGCCATTGTTTTGATTCGGTTGTAAAGAGATGAATACAGAGAATATGTAATCGGGTTAATATTTTAGTCAAAATATCATCGTTTGTTAGGACTACATGCGGTTGTGCAGAGTTTTTACAAGCTACATTTACTGTCGATTTTGTGACATCATCTTCAGTTATGTATGTGATTTCTGAGTGCTATGCTGGAATTATTAAATAGAAATAGAAATAGTATGTTAAATCACTTGGAAAGACATTAAAATAGGGTAGGAAAAGCACTTTGCGGACCACGAAAAATCTAACACGGTCATTAAATTATGAATACAAAGAGGCAACGATAACACCAAATTGCAGGGACGAAATGCAATTTCACTTATTTTTTTTTCTGCAGGGTAAATTTTAAGTCAAATGCCACTTACCTTAGTCAAACTTTAACCAAATAAAACTCATCAGTGTTGCGTCACAATCCTTTAAAACACTGAAATAGGTATTATTTTATACACCACCCAACTTGACTTGCAAAAGTTCAAAACTTATCAAAACATATTACTTTAGCATTTAAAAGTATTCAATGCTAGATTAAGGTTCACATAGTAGTTCATAGTAGTTATTCACATGACAAGCAACATTATTTAAATAGGACATAGATGCATAAGCAAAATTTTAGATGCTATTGAACATATCTTTTTTGATCAAATACATGCTATGTATGTATAAATACTAATACAGTTTAAGGTAACAAAGTCATTGTTTCTCAATTTACACTATTGTAAACATATACAAACTATTTACTTTTTACAATGTATATTGTTAACTTGATACAACACCAACTTACCCTCTTGTTTCAAACCTTCTTTTTTTCCCTTTCTGTCTTATCGGCAAACTATTGCATCTTTTGGTTTTCTTGTTCCAAAGGTTTTGTTACAATACAAGACACATGTATTGAGCTCTCAAGGCCTTGTATGCAATTTCTTTATTTGGAACTATGGTTTTAGAGGAAATGGTATTGTTTGAACCTTTTGGGTTACAACTTTATGAGCTGTGGCCTTTTCTGGCTTAAAGGTGGAACTTTTTGATTTAGATGCAATTAAATTTTTGACAATGTCTCATCGGTGTATCCTTATGAAGAAGGGTTGTTTTGTTAAAAAAAATATTTGGTTAATAAACTATTTTGTAACTAGAGTTACTGGTAATATGCAAGAAAGGTACACTTTTGGGCGATAGGGAACAATTTACTTACTCCTTATAATAAATCAAGCTATTCATTCCACAAGATACATCAGAATAATTGTTACCTTTGTTTGGTTTGTTTTTCTTTCTTTCAACCATCTTCTTATTTTTTAGATAGGCAAAGACGTTTTCTAGATTCGATATCCTGTCTTCTAGGTTATCCACCGTGCCATTCATATCCACGACGCTGTTGTCATCTGTAAAGATTAAAAATACTGAAATCAATAATAGACCCTCTCAAAAGAACAATGCATAAAAAAGACAATCAAACATGGATTGGTTATTGGGTATACCTGTAACAATTCACATTTTCGAGTCCTTTACGTCAATAAATTTCAACTAATTATTTTTAAAGTTTTACGCGCTCACTTTTATTTTTCACCGTCTAGTTGAATCGCTTAATCTAAAAATCAATAATCAACGTAAACCGACACCAAACAAATAAAAGTTTACGTCAAATATGTGTTATATAATTATTCGATTTAATTTATATTTTTTTCATGATTCTTAATTTTAATATTTTACGCAAAACGCTTACGTATACACTTAAGAGCGTGCATGCATACAAATAAACTACCATCACCTTATATATACTAGCTCATCTATGTAATAATACCACAATAAAAACTTTGAGTATTTTTTTTCTATGTCGCCCCCCCCCCCCCCATCTAAATGGGGTATAAGAAACATACTTGGTTAAATGATGCTTCTATTTTTATGTTAAGATCATTCCTAGGATTAATGTGATTCAATTGGTTCAAGATGTCGCATAAAAAACATTTGGGACATTGAGGAAAGTAAGTCCCCAAACACATTTTCATCCCTTCTTGCTCAAAATACACGGAAACACACTACATTATGCATCGCCTTGTGTAGCCATTTCAACTTTTGATTCCTAGTAACTAAAATATGTATCTATATTCATCCAAGGTTTGACTCTTTATAACAAGCAAGTCTAGAACCATAAACAATAATTGAAGATACATTTCTTGCACTTTTCCCTTGTCCCTTTGCTTGAAGACACGACACCAGGAGCATTCAAAAGGCATCTCATTCCATTTAAATAGCTACCAAGGCTTTGTGATGTTATAAAGCCTTTTTCAACAACTCCTAAAAATAAATCCCCAAATAAATTCATATTGCATAGTTCAATATCTCATACCCACCAATTAAAACACTCCCAATTCTCTTCCCTTTTTTCTTCTCGTAGTATTAAAACGGCAGAAACAAAACATTATGGGCAAAAATAGTTCTAAGTTTATGTTTAAAGACTTTAAAAGATTAGAGTTTAGGAAACACAAAACTTTCATTCTTCTTCTCTTGGCTCGGCTGAGATCAAAAGAAAGCACAAAGAGTACCAACCACCAGGTTCATAACCTTACTCCTTTCTCCATTGCCCTTTTGTCCTTAAATTACCTTGTTGTTTCGGCACACATACGACACAAGAAACATCACGACATCACCCATCACAACAAACCCTAAATCCCAAGAAAACCCTAACTAAGTCTCTTTGATTTTCATTGTTCCTGTTAGCCAACCACAACTAGGCTGTAAGATCAAGTTCGTGGTCACAAGGGGTGAAAAATAATCGCGGGTAAATATTGGTTGGGTAGAGATATTTAAGTCTTCATCATCTTCATTGGGTCAAGCTTTACACGCATTCTCCTAAAGAACCATATGATTCTATCATATGATGTTCTCATCATTCAGGTCAAACCTCGTATATAATAATCTTGTGAATATATAAAGTGTAGACTTAATGGTGATAATAAGGAGTGCTCGAGTACAAAATTTTCAAGAATTTCTTAGTAAATTCAAAATCTTTCAAATTATTGTACTCAGCACTGTCTTATAAACCCTCAAACGTTGAGGGGGAGCAATAATATGTTCCATTCTGCTAGAATATATCATTTTGTCCCCGAACGGTTAATCAATTGATATCCAAAATATCAAGGGATTAACATTTTGGATAAGGGGAGAAAATGTGATTAACCTGGACTTAATGTATATTGACAGAAGTAATCAATTAAAATAGACTCGATGCACTCCACACTTAGCATGTACTACGATTACGATGCACATGTTAAGGGGGAGCTTTTAGTGATGATGAAAAACTCTCAAAGTGTAAATCTTTTGATATTTATATCAAACACTTTGATTGAAATTTTCAATGTTTTTGGAAGGATCGTGATGAAATACCCAAAAGACCGACCATGTTCTTAAATTTATGAAGTTATAAGGCGGTTAGGCTTAGGTATTCAGATCCCATGATCCAGCCAGAACCGGAGGGATCTACCCAGGGATATCCACTAGTTAGTGTAGAAGTCCTTAGGTATGATTAAAAAGGAGAAAAAGTGAGAATCGGGAATAATGCCGACTGAGATGGAGCTAACACTGGAACAAACCCAACAAGGTGTTAGTTATGAAGTCTCGGTAAGCATTGAAGGGGTTGAAGAATGAAAAAGAAATGTAAGGATAAAGGGTGAAAAGAAAGAAGCCCTCCATACACTTAGGCAGAAACCGGGTCAATACATATGCTGTCAGAAACACTTAGGTGTTGTCTGACATTGAAGACAGTCATGGACCCAGTGACGCTATGCACAAACCCCTCCCAGCCACTCAAAGTCGGAAAGACTTTGTTTCAAAACTCACGGAGATACACTCATTTCTATTGACTTTCTCACTCCGAGTTAGTTGATATTGAAAAGGTGGCACTCAGCTCCAGCCTCCGATCACTAAAATTAAAAGTGCACTATTGAGTCTAGAGCCAAAAGAGATCATCCATTAATCTCATTAGGACACTTGTCATAATTTAGCTTGTTATCTCACACAATGTGAATATCAAGTAATATCATTAGAGTCCTACGCAAGATCCTTGTGATTTTGCCAGAACATCCGAGTGATACTTAGGTATTCACAATGAAGATGGAAATCCTGCTTGAGCCAACATCAAACAAGCTCATGGTAGGTGACTTGTGCGATTCTTATGAATCAAGCTTGTGACAACTGGAAAGCAACAATGGTGCGATTCTTTATGAATCAAACTTGTTCCAGGTTATGGATCAACGGTTAAAGAATTTTGAATTGCTTAAAACTCTCGATGTGTCACAAAACCACTTTAGCAAGTGACACGTCGATTGATTTTCAAATCGATTTTCTATATCAATCGGTGAGATAGTAACTCACTGGTTCACTCTTATCGTGCTGTCTGCTTTGAGACGTTCCGATAATGAGAACATGCTGAGTACGATGAATCTAATACTTATGTGTTAGAAAGATTCAATACTACAGCTGGAAATCCTGTCAAGAAGATTCTTCTTAAATTGAATCTATCTGATCACAGGTCGATCCTCACGGATTTGAAGGTTACTCCAACCAAACCTGGGCGAATGACAAAGCCATATTCGTCCCCCCGCTTTATTGCTAACTGTTTTTATGCAGGCTATTTAAAGATGGTGGTGGAGGTTCCTGATTCCAGCTGACTCACAAGATCCATAGCCACATGCTCATACCCGATAGACAAACATAAGGACTTCATGAAAGGCTCAAATACATATTTCAAGACTTCCGCTACTCTGATAACGAACGTCTTTCTCGAAGTGACGAAGTATTATAGTTAACGAATCTCAAGAAAGACGTAGCATTAAAGTTTTTCAAGACAACCATTCAAGAAAGGTATGAGCATGTTGGTTCAGAAATCACAAATCCACAAGATGGCAAAGTTTCAAGATGGCGAAGAGATTGTGCTTGGTTGATGATCTCAAGATGCTCAAGATCACAATGTCAAATACAAGTTCAAGGAACAAGCTCAATCCAGAAATCAATGATCACTACAACATACTCACAGGAGAATGTCAAAAGGACGAGCTAAAGACTAAAGACAAAGCATTGTATGCTAGGCTTAAAGTTTTGTAAAATGGAGTGACCTCCCTTAGGGGGAGATTGTTGGAAACACAAAAAGTGTCGGTCACTTCCAAGTTGTAATAGGTCTTAGCTCGTAGATTGTGTCATGTTAAGTATAGAAGCTAATCCGGCCCAAGGCCCATGGGAAGCCCATCATAGCCCATGGGCCGGCCATCATGTAACTATATAAGCCCTCTCCTAGCCTTGGAGAGGGGTTGGTTGTTTCATTTCTTCCATATTTCCACATAGTAATAACATCATCCATTCCATCACTTTCTCTATCTAAACATCACAACCCACATCTCTCTCTTGTTCTTGGTTTAGATCATAAGATTACATGTTTCTTCAATTGGTATCAAGAGCCATGGAGTGGTGTGTTTAGTTTTTGTGTTTATCTTGTGATTTGTGTTCAAAATCTTTATAAAGAACAAAATTTTTGATTCAAATTTTTTGGTGTAAAAACCTTAAAGTTTTCATTTTTATTGTTCCTATAGGGTTAGTAACACTAGTTGTACAAGAATTTTTGCTAAAAACCATTCAAAAATGTGTCTTTTTGAGTTTTGAAAATTTGAGTTTCGTAGTAGTTAGAACCGAACGAGTACAACCGAACAAGGTCACCGAACGAGTAAGCCGATCAAGAGAACCGAACTAGCTCAGTTATAGTGGGAACCGAACTAGTATCTCTTTGGCAACCGAACGAGTTGTCTGTTTCAAGAACCGAACTAGTTCATCTGTGTTGGAACCGAACTAGACTCCTGTCAGTTGGAACCGAACGAGGTTTCACAGTTAGAACCGAACGAGTTAATCGAAACTAGAACCGAACGAGGTTTACTCAAGCGGAGCCGAACTAGCGTATTTGTTTGATAACCGAACTAGATAACCGAACAAGCAGAGCCGAACCAGCTGAACCGAACTAGTTTGTTTCTTTGTCAACCGAACTAGTCAATTCCATTTAAGACACACTAACTCAAATTTCTAAATTATACGGTTATTTCTTTGACTTGTAAAATCCCGTGAAACATTAACTTGTTTTCCCAGTTTTGTCGAGAATTGTAAAATCCCGTGTAGTTTCATTTCAAGACTCAACAATCACATAACCAAACACAATTTCTTTCTACCACCGATCGATCAATTTGTAATCTTTTTGATACCACAATGACGACTCTTGCCGATAAGTCACTTCTTTCAGGAGGAGACAACAAACCACCAATGCTTGAAAAACACTTGTATGATTCTTAGAAGAGCCGAATGGAACTGTATATGTTGAATAGACCTCATGGAAGAATGATTCTTGCCTCTGTTGAAAAAGGACCACTCGTTTGGCCTTCAATCACTGAGGATGGAGTAACAAGGCTTAAGGAATATATTGAACTGACTCCCGCTGAAGCCATTCAAGCTGATTGTGACATCAAAGCAATAAACATCATTCTCCAAGGCCTTCCAACTGAAATCTATGCTCTTATGAGTCAGCATCGTGTTGCAAAAGATCTTTGGGAAAAGATTAAAATGCTAATGCAAGGAACATCGTTAACAAAACAAGAACGAGAATGTAAGCTGTATGATGAATTTGATAAGTTCACTTACAAGAAAGGAGAGTCGTTACATGAGTACTACTTGAGGTTCACTCTGTTACTCAATGATATGAACATCTACAAGATGCCATTGGAGCAATTTCAAGTTAACACCAAGTTTTTAAACACTCTTCCTGATGAATGGAGCAAATTTGTTACTGATGTTAAATTGGTCAAAGACTTGCATACTACCAATGTTGATCAGCTTCATGCTTACATGCAACAACACGAAAGACATGCAAATGAAGTTCGTTTGATGCATGAACGTAACTCTGATCCTCTTGCTTTAGTTGCATCTCACCAATTACCTCCGTCAACTTATCAATCTCATCTACTTACTCTCCCGAACTCTCAACTTCAACATCATGTTTCACCATATCCGTCTTCACAGTTTGTAACACCTTATCAAACTCAATAATTCATAACAAGTCAATCAACACCTCTTTCAATCACTTAACGTTTATTCTCCACAATCATCCATCCCACAATTGGAATATGCTCCCACAACTTACCAACATCAACAATCTGAATTTTCCCAACCAGACTCCGGTCTAATTGTTCCAGTGTTCCAGAAAGGGGATGATCCAATTGATGCGATCAATCACATGATGTCATTCTTAACTGCTGTTGTCACATCCCGGTATCCTACTACCAACAATCAGCTAAGGACTTCCCTCCCGTTATCCCATTACCAATAATCAGCTGAGAAACTCGTCTAACCCTAGGTAACAAGCTACCATTAATAATAGAAGAGTGACACTACAACCAATTCAGGGGAGACAAACTTCTTTTGTTGCGGGCACTTCAAGGACTTACACTCCAGGATCAAGTGGAAACAATTCTGGAAAATAGAGGACGGTTATTTGCTACACCTGTAAAGGAGAAGGTCACATGTCCAGACAGTGCACCAAACCAAAGAGAAAAAGGGATGATTCGTGGTTTAAAGAGAAAGTGTTGTTGGTACAAGCTCAAGCCAAGAGGTCAAAATTCCTAAATGATGAGGAACTAGCTTTTTTGGTTGATCCAGAATATTCCCCTGACGGTCAAAGCACACAGACTGTCATTACTCCATATGCTGCTTATCAAGCTGATTATTTAGATGCACATGACTCTGATTGTGACAACTCAACTTTGCCAAAGTTGCTCTCATGGCGAATTTATCTCATTATGGTTCAAGATCTCTTGCTGAGGTACACAATCATGATAATATGAATAATGATGTGGTAAATCAAGCTGTGCCAGATAGCCGTCTTCTCACATCAAAGTGTTGTGAATCATCCAAACTGAAATAACCAATGATTAACATATCATTCCTTATTCCCATATGTGAATTGGAATCACAACAACAACCGTTAAGAAAGTCTAAACTCTTCTACTCACAAGATGATTTGATATTACTGTGATTGAACCTTAAAACCTAAGTAGCCTATTATACCAAGTCTAATCTGAAAATAAGAGTTCAATATACCTTAACTGTTGAGCTAAAGGTATAAGAACAATTAAAGTTTTGAATGAAGGACATAATGTTGACTTAAGGAGGAAGGTAACAATTCAGACACATGTGCACAGTCTGTAGAGATTGATCTTCTTAAACAAACTCTTTCAGAACATTTAAAAGAAAAGGAATCTTTATTACAAACGGTTACTCTTCTAAAAAATGATTTTAAGAAAGAAGAATCTAGGAACATTGATAGAGAAATAGCTCTAGAAAAGCAGATCAAACAACTAGATAATATTGTTTTTAAAATGAGATCAATCTGCACAAACTGTTTCACGATCTGTTGACGAAACCTTATGTTTCTATGATAATACCACTAAACAAGCTTCGTAGGTTTTCAAAATCCCTGTATCTACAGAAAGACTCTGCATCAAAACCAAGCTATATGTTGTGATATTATTGTTCAAACTAATCCTATTATGATTCCTGACTCAGAAGAGACCTTAGCACTTGCTGAAGAGAGTCATTCCAAAATGCTTTTAAAACATAAGGATAATATGATGTTAGAAAAGGAAAAGCAAGTTGATACCACACCAATAGATTATGCTGCTCTTAACCAACTTTATAAAGATTTTCCAACATGATTTGTTCCACAAACTGAATTATCTGCTGAACAAGCCTTTTGGTCTCAGAATTCCCTGGGAATTCTTTAAACCCACACATTCTATTTAGACCCACTAATGTTGAGTTTCCTAAAGAACTTCGAAAGTCGACTTGGTTAAACACGAGTTTAAAGAAACTTAAACACCATCTCGCTAACTTTGATGTGGTAGTCAAAGAAAGGACCACACCCACAGCTATCCTAGAGGGTTCGTGGGGTTTTCGAACATACAAAAGCTTATTTTAGGGATGAAATAATTCCATTTGTAAAAACTCTGAAGGACTTATTTAGTACATTCAACCAACATTTGGTTGATGAACTTTTTGAAGTCCAAAATATCTTCTATCAAATGGAACAGGCTATGAAACAACATCGTATTGAGTCAAAAACATTTGAAGTTAAGATGAATCAAGTTTTGAACGAAAATGAATGACTCTTGGAATAAGTGATGAGCAAAGATATTGTGAACTTACTTGTTAATCCTTCCGTAGAGAAGGATTTTGTGAATGTGCATGAATGTCAAAAGTGTCTCAAACTTGAGACTGAGCTTCAAACGGATTTTGTTAAAAGGGAAACTTATGATAATCTGTTCAAAAGTTTTACCATTCTGAAAACCATTGCATACTCTTAAGAAGTTGACACATCAAACTAAACGGAAATTTTTCAAAGGGAAAAATTCGTTTCAAATCAAAGTGTTCAATTTTGATCAATTTGTTTGCATAAATGAATTGAAAGCTCAGTCCCAAGAGAAAGACATGGTAATTAAGAAGTTGAAAGAGAGAATTAAATCTCTAAGTGGAAAATGATAAAGATAAGATCAAACGGAACTTAGAGGAGCTTGAAACCATAATTATTGAATTGATCATAGTGAACAAAGCTTATGCGAGAATGAAGCATTTGAAACAGACCTATAAGCAACTTTATGACTCGATTAAACCATCACGTATTCGATCAAAAGAACAATGTGATGATTTAATTTAATCTAAGAAGTCAATATAAAGTCTGCAGAAAATTCTATTTAAAAATAATATCTTCAAAAAGGCTTTGGCAATAACACACTGGAAGATGAATTAAGGAAAACTTAAAGTAAAAGCCTAAGTTGACAATAAATGTTTTCAACCACCCTAGTAATCCCAAGTTGCATCAAGTTAATGGAACCATAACCCACAAATTATTAAATAAAAGGACAGCTCACTCTGCCTATATTAAGCATTCTTAGGAAGAAGCCGCAGTTCTTAAGGATCTAGTCGTCATATTAAAGCTAATTATTCTTAGATCCACTCTTAAATCTGCCTTGTGAGATACTAAACTAATTCAGGGATGCTTCAAATCAATAAAACCAGTCCTAGTAGCAATAGTTTCTGGAGAACAATTGTTGGTTGTGACCCCAAAAAAACCAAAAAAAAAAAATTAAAAAAAAAAAATTTACAAAAAAAAAATTTTAAAAAAAAAATAAAAATATTTTTTGAAACAAAGTCAAAAGATTAGATTTTAACTGTGCCTGTCCACATCTCAAGAAACACAACAATAGCCCATACCTTAAACCTAGCTTCTAACAAACATATGTTGTCTTCTACAGGAGTAAAACCATCTACTAGTGCTAGCGAATCACAGCCTTCAGGCAAATATAAATAAAGATAAAATTTCAGCAAACACCAATAGTACTATTTGAAGAATAAAGCAAAGCCACTCTAGGAAAGTTAAATCTAGTTTTGAAAATAAAGACTGTGTGTTGCACCTAAAAAACTTCTCATGTGCATCATTCCAAGCTTATAATGTCGACATTAATGAACGTAAATGTGTTTAAGTGTAATGGTTGCCAGGCTTTCTGATAATCATGATTTGTGTGGTTTCTTGATTGATCCAACAAGTGAATGCTCGTGCTAAATTCTAGATTTGTTTAGAAAAAGTCAAGAGAAAAGTTTCGACACCACAGGAAAGGTGTTTACTAAGAGGGATAATCTGGAGACCTATGGTCGACCTTCACTAATAGTAGGAAATGTGTGCCCTTTAACTAGGAGTACCACAACTATTGAATTCCCCTTAGCAATCATCTACTCTAGATAATAAAACACCTAAACCGTCGTCACATTGGTTTTACTCAAGGATACCTAAAGTCCTACACTAAGTTGTTCCTGTTAACAATTATAAGTTATTAAATCTGTAACTGCTAACAGGTTGGAAACCCATTTCAATCCCCGGTGATCTATATTTTCCAATGTTCCATCTTCCCCTCTTGATGAATGCAGGTCGTCAAAATGTCGTGTCTGGTATTTGGACTCCGCTGCTCTAAGCAGATGACCGGAGACGCTCTCAGGTCCTCCAACTATGTCAGCATATTCTTGTACAGTCAAATTGGTAATATCATGTAGCACAGATATGGGTTATGGAGACTATCAGATTGGGAATGGTACAAGTTCAAGGGGTATTATGTTTGGAAAGACTTGGGCAGATCTATTCTCGGTGGGACAATTTTTGTGAGTCAAACCTCGTAGTTCGGTTTCGGTCAACACACCTGCGACATTCGCATTCTAGATGTGGGATGGGAGTTCGATATGGGGGGACAAGATTTTAGACACTCTCTCTACGAAGAAGAAATGGCATCCTCTCCTATCGGTCTCTGGTCAAGCTGCTAAAACCAAGTCTTGTTATAGCACATCGTCCTCTCAATTGAACTTCGATGCGATGAATCACTTGCCAAACATGGTCTTGTTGAGATCTCCCGATCTCCCAATTTTAAAAGACCAGATGTGTTTCCTGCACTGCTATTAGTCAAGTACACAAGAAACGCCACATAACCCCAAATCGGAGGACACCAATCAAGAAAAACTTCTATCTATTACACAGGGAACATGTGGACCAATCGTGTCCGCGACTGTCAATGGAAAAAGTACATCCTGTTATTTTGACGATTACTCTCCGATTTACATGGGTAAAAATGCTTGGCGATAAGATCCAGCTTTAGTTTTAATTTTTTGAAGATGATCCAAGTACGACTTAAGGAAACCGTCCGACGCATCAGAACAGATAATGGAACTTAGTTTGTAATCTACAGTGCGTGAATATTATGAGAAAGTGCATCTCTCCATGAAAATCTGTTGCCCGCTCCTTTACAGCAAAACGGTGTTTTTAAAGACAAAATTGTTACGCTAAATGAAGCATCCCGCACTATGTTAATTTACTCCAAAAGCTCCTTTATTTATGCCCGAACGTTGGCTTAGCCCTGTTATACTAAATTATCCATTATCGCCGTCGATATGGTAAAACACTATACGAGCTTCTGCACAACAAACCTCCTGACCTATCGTATCTTTATGTGTTTGGTGCACTTTGCTACCCAACGAATGATAATGAGAACTTGGGCAAGTTACAACCGATTGCTGACATAGGTATTTCATTGGTTATGCACCCACAAAAAAGCATTCGGATTTTACAACAGACCCGACCCAACGAATATTGAAACCATTCATCGTGACTTTGAGGACTGCTGCAATGGCGTCTGAACACACATTTTCAGGACCCACACTTCATGAAATACTCCCTGCAACAATCATTCAGGACTCGGCCAAAACCCTCCATCCTTCAACACCGTTTGTACACCTTCGCAAACTACTGGATAGTTGTGTTCAACGTTGTTCGTGAGTATCTCCATCCTATCAACTAGTGTTGATCATCAAGTATTCCTGAAGTTGTTGCTCCAATAATGAAGTTATTACTCCAGTTCTTGTTTGTGACTCCAGCCGTTTTCACCTTCATTACTACATTGTCAAAGATGCACCATCTCATAAGTAATTCCTCAAACAACACCCAAACCCCGAACCCTCCTAGCATTCCGAATGAAGTTGACGAAGATAATCAGGATATTGAAGTTGCACAATGGTAATATCCCGTACTTTGGTGTTTCCAATTCATAAATCCCCTATGATCAATCTTCATCATCCGATTCTATTCATACAATTGTGCACCTTAAGCACCAAATTGCTGAACACAATAGCACATGGACTAAGGAGTATCCACTTGAAAACTAAATCGAGAACTTCGCAAGACCAGTTTTCACTGACTGCAAAGTACATAAGCAACTCTTGTTGTTACTAGAGTACTTTCCTCACTGTTGTTAAACCCAAGACATATAAAGATGCTTTGACTCAAGCCTGTTGGATTAAAGCAATGCAAGAAGAACTTAATAAGTTCGAACGACTTGAAGTACGGGAGCTCGCACCCCTACCAGATAAAGTTATGATGATTACTCTAAAGTGGATCTACAAAGTGAAACTAGACGAACAGGGAGGAATTTTGAAGAACAAAGCTCAATTAGTAGCCCGTGGTTACCGTCAAAAGGAGGGAATCCATTTTGAAGAGTCTTTTGATCCGTTACGAATTAGAGGCACTAAGGATTTTCTCGTTTGCTCTCATATAACATAGTCGATACCAAATGATATGAGACTGTGTTTTCTGAATGGAATATGCGGAATAGGTTTTATTTAGCCAACCGGATGGTTCATGATAAAGATAACCCCAATCACGGTAATAACTAAAGAAAGCTCTTTATGGGGTTGAAACAAGCTCTACGCCGTGGTAATGATATGTTTTCTGTTGTTCTTGATACCCAAGACTTCTCCACAGTTCATGGATCGTACATTGCTTCATCTGCAGAGACGTAAGAATTACTTCTGGTAGAAAATTTATGTGATGATATTATCTTGTTGCATCTACACTGAACTTTTGTGATCTATTTACTAAAATCATGTGTTCAAAATTTAGATTCAATGAAGGCAAAATCTCATTTCTTAAGATTACAAATTTCTAAAGTCCCAGAGGCAATCTTTATTAACCATCACAAATAGCCCTTTAAATCTTAAAGAAATATGGTTATGACTCTTATGACATGGATACCCCAATTGCAGAGAAAATCCAAACTGGATAGGATAAAGAAGGGAAAGTCGTAGATCCTATCACACTATGTGGTATGAATTGGCACCCTCCTTTATCTTACCAACCATTAGACCGACCTATAATGTACTATAATGCATGTGTGTCCGTATCAGCTCGGCCTACCGAAAGCAACTTAAAATGCGGTAAAAAGGATCCTTCAGTATCTAAAAGGAACCGACATCGGTCCTATGTATCCAAGATTCTTTATGCTCTAATACATTTTCAGATACGGATCATGCTGGTTTGTCAAGATACACACGAGCACTTTCTGTAGGATGCAACTTTGGGTGATAGACCCTTGTTAGCCTGTCATCTAAAAGCAAAAACGCTGTATATACAGTAAGGCTTATTAGCTTATCGAATAAGCTAAATAAGCCAAATGGTCTCCTAAGTGCTTATTGGACCTCGGTATGCTTAACGGACCCTAATGGACCCAACTAGACCTTCTAAAACCCTACCGGGCCTAAACGGGCCCAAGACCGGCCCATTTGAGAGCTTATTAGCTTATCGGCTTAATTGGAATAAGCTGAAAAAGAAAACAGTTGTTCGGCTTGTACAAGTTAGGAGAAGCACTAGTAAAAGCCTAAAAACCCCAAGAAGGCATATCGGGCCAAGCTTTTGGGCTTACGGGCCCATTAGGTTCGAAATAAGCCATAATAAGCTCCCCGAGCTTATTATAAGCTTAACCAACCCACACGAGCTTATTGAGGACTTTTGGACTTATAAAAACTAACATGGATCGTTAAAAACCTAAACGGACCTTAACGGGCCCAACAAGGCCCGTTAAGCCAAAATAAGCTCGATAAGCTTATTTTAAGCCAAAACAACCCTTATGGCCTACTTAAAGGATGAAAAGCCATTCTAAAACTATTTTCAAACCTTTTCGTGGTCAAAATACGAAAAACCGAAAGTAAAGGGGCTAAGGTTGCCATTTCCGAAACTTAAATGAAATGTTAAAGTCATATGGTGAAAACTTATAAACTACAAGGACGAAATTCGTAAATATCTAAACGGTGAGGACTCACATTGGACTTTTAAGTAAATTCGAAACTAGAGGGACTGATATTGTACTTAACGAAAAGTAAAAGATTTAAAACTTATTACTTTTCGAAAACTATAAAACCATAAGGACCTAAGTTGTAAACTTCGGAAATTAAAGGATTAGTCATGACTTTCTCACAACTAGAAGGTTTAAAGTATAAATGTTATTACTTATAAACCTAGGGACTAAAAGGTGACAACTAAAAACCTACGGGTACGTTTGAGAAACAAAAGTGAAATAGATAAAACATTTAACAAGACGGTCGAACATTTAGATGTTCGGACATTGAGCGAGTTTAATAACAAGTTAATAAATAAGTATATTTGTTAGTAATGATTTCACGTTTCCCGAAAACCATCGAAAGTATAAATACGATGATCTTGTGCATCACTACACAAGTGATAACGGTATATATAAACTTAAAATGGGATTTAGTTTATACAATGAGTCGTTAGCTTAAATGTGTAAACTAAGACTTGACCGTACTTACTTAGGTACTTAACGGTGTGATCCACTTTACAAAGAGTCGATAGCTTAAATGTGTAAACTAAACTTGACCGTAAACTTACTTAGTGTACTTAACGGAGTGATCCACTGCCTACTTGGATATATGTTATCCATTCAGATAACTAACCAGGCTAAGGTGAGTTCATAGCCCTGCTTTTTACAATTATTTAATGATTTACTCCTTGGGGTGAAAACATGCTTTGATTTAACAAAACTGGACGCAAGTGTACATTTTATAACATGATTTACGATGTTGCCTAAGTTTACCATAACCCATTATGTCCATGAACATGTACTTTATTGCATAGATAATGAATGGGATTTACATTGTGTAGGCTCAATGTTATGGATAGATCTGATTAGGGATTGACAATCCCCGTTCGGGTGACTAGCTATCACTGGGAACGAACGCATACCATGTCGAATCTGGGATGTTGCGGGGTTAGCACATCATTCACGGACACTTGTTGGCAAATTTATATTTGCATCCATACATGTCGAGCTTCGGTGTCATGAGCTTAGGAAACGTAATTACTTTTTATGATGTTTGCATTTGTTGCTTAAATCATTCACTTTGAAGTCTTGCGGCCCTTCAATTCGATTACATAAACCTATGACTTCACCAACTTTATTTGACGTTTACGCATGTTTTTTCAGGTCAATAAGGCACGAGGTGCGATGATACATTGGGAGTCAATAATTGAAGAGTCAACACTTAAGATTTGGGGTCTTATTACACTTTGGGGACAATTGTTATAAACCGGAATCTTTATCTATTTTGTTGAACTATTTGAAGCCATGAGCTTATGTAACAAACAAGTATTTTGTTAATCCAATGTATCTTTTTCAAACGACACGTTTAGTAGTTCGATCTCCAGATTGTGTATTGACCCAATAATGTAACGCCTTCGGATATTCAACATTCCGCTGCATACTCAGATTTGAGGGTGTTACAACAAACGTGGCATTAACCTCAGCTTGTGAAATGGAAAAACCATTGTTTTCAAGGTCATTTAATAAGCATTTCAGCCTTGTGAATGTTCCATTTACTTTTTCACCCTCAAGTGCTTTGAAAGCATTGAATTTGAGTCTTAAGGCAACAATCTTAGTGTCTTTAGTATCAGATGGTCCCTCATGAGCAGTCCACATAGCTTTAGCAGTGGCATACTTGATGACAGATTTCATGATATCATTAGGTAGACAAGAGATAATGATACTTTTTAATCTCTTGTCTTGATTAGCAAGTTTTCTGTCCTCAGGTGACCATTTTTATGAGGTTTGTTCAGTTAATTTGTAGAGGTGGACAAAGGTGACATAGACACAAAAGGTCCATTTTGTAACACCCCCAAAATGGGTCGCAGCGGAATAAGGATCCGGGGCGTGTTACTTATCAGATCAATAACACAAGATAATATAAGAACGACACAAAAAGTCGTTTAAACTGATACATTGGATTTATTTAAGTATTTGTTACAAAAGCCAGAAGCTTTACTTGATATTGTTACAAAGATTTACAGCCCATAACAGATAAACAAAATGTAATGCGACTAAATCTTTAATGCATGACTTCAAAATATAACCCCCAATGTATCCTTCGCACCTCGTGCTTAATGACCTCCTGAAAAACATTGCATTTCAAAACGTCAACCTAAATGGTGGAATTTCAATAGGTTTTAAATAAAGATCATAGCCAGGACCGCATAGACTTTCCCTGTGATAATGCAAAAACAATGCAACATCACAAAAGATTGTACGTTTTCCCTAAGCTTCATGACACCGAAACACGACATAATTGAATACAATATAAAAAAAATATAATATGCCTACATTGCCCGTGATTATGTTTCAACCCTTAACATCCAGTAACCGACATGACAATACTTCGTTTTTAATGATAGCTAGTCAACCGAACGGGGAAGTCATCCCAAATAGATCTATTTAAATATCATTCGCGGTGGCTCACATAATGTAATCCACGATTACATATATGTGATTTAACAGTTCATGATTCATGGGCACAGTGGGTTATCGCTACTTAGGCAAAACGTAATCATGATAAAATGTACACTTGCGTCCAATTTGTAAAACGTGCATATGTTTCTCACACCCCAAAACTTATAAAGAATGATTAACGTAAAACGTGGGGCTTTAGTAACTACCTTGAATAACAGATAGCTCAATTAATCTCAGATAAAACGTCACACAAGACGATAAATGCAACCTATTTAAATTAAGGCTGTATAAGTACTGAGTAACTTTTTAATTAACATTGAATATAATCTTATAGTTGTTACATCATACTATCGTTCGGGCTATCATAATTAAAGAGGTCATGACATGACGTACGAGGAGTTAGGACACTTTAAATCGTAAATCCAACAACTCGTCGATACGCCATCCGAAGAGGCCTCATATGAAATTCCCTAGTATTATAGCACTTTGATAACCACTCAATATTCTATATAGCATAATCACCGACTAATCGTTTTAGTAAAATAGTATTTATAAAGTGAAAACGTTTATAAATATACTTTTCGTAAAAATGAGACCTAACATGTCGTTTTAGCCCGTTTGCTCGGTTTCCTTACGTTCCATAGTCTTCGTATAAGACGAGTGATCAAAATATTACATTTTAAAGTTTTAAAATTCTGTGATGAATAGTAAAAAGACTGTTTCAACAACAGCTCATTTGTCGTTAAAGCTAATTAACGTAAACTCCTAATCCGCGATAACTTATTCGGTTTAACGTTCTCCGATTTTAGTGATTCCTATCGATATTGTTCTCGTTATTAAAGATTTATTATTTTTTATAAAAAGAAACCCAATGATGAATAGTTGCTTTTTACTGGTTCATAAGTTTATAAAATTACTTTTATTAAACTTTAAAATTATCTAAAATACCGTATTTTACTCGTTTATAGTTCCGTTTGTGAACGATTCTTAGCGTTGTAACGATCCGTATCAAAAGTTATATCATATTTTAGGTGTTTTAAACATCAAACCTACGCCCATGAATAGTAACTTCTATAAAAATAGTTTTAATAAGTATTTATAGTTGTAAACTCGTTTTAACGTATCTTTTTCTTATAGATCGTTTTTTTCAAGTTTCTTAACTTATGGAATCGTCATGCGAGTATTATTTTTTATAAAATATCAAAACCTACTGTCCAAAATTCGAATTTGGACAGCCCCTAAGTTTTCATGTATGTTTCTTTATAAAAACCTTGTTTTTATGTATTATTAACTTAGTAGTTTACTATAAAAACTCTTAAAAACATATTTTTACAGATAGTGAGATAACAGTATAATAACTTTAACTATCATCCCCTATTCCATATAATTTCATTGTAACACAGATTAACCCTTTTACTTTCAATATTTTCACAATGTGAAGTCCTAAGAAACCTTACTAAACCCTAATTACCTTTAAACATGTTTAACTGAAACTATAAGTTAGACATACTTTTATATTTACTTTCCATGATATATATAACATTAAGGACATGAGAATAAGTGTATAAATTGAATAAACTCAAATAAAAATCCATTTTATAACATTTAAAAGTCATATGGGTGATTCATGGCTATATTTAAACATGTAATATCATAAAATCATAAGAAAGAAAGTAATGAAGATTTAAGAAAACTTAGTAATATGTAAAGATTGTGAAAATAAGTTCTAAACCCCTCAAAAAAAGTAGACCGTGTTTAAGATTCAAAACTAAAAGCTTCAAGCTTATAACCCAAGAATAGGTTTTCAAAACCCTAATCTTTCCTTTTTTCTTCTTATTACTTGAAAATGATGAACCAATGCTTCCCAACACCTTAGAATACCTTAAGTATGTTGTGTATAGGGTTGTATATACTTAGAAAATCAAAGTATGAATTTTGTTTTATGGGGTTTTTGTGCCGTGAGTTGGAGAAGAAAAGAGAGAAAGAAAATGAAGTTTTTGATTAGTAGAGAAGTTGTAAACATATTCTCATGCATCATGGCTATTTCTAGTCTAAATATCTTGCTAAACATTAACCCTAGTTACATTCTAAACCCTAGTATAATTTAGCATTGACAGTTGATTAAAAGGAGTAAGACTTACTTAATAGTAATAACTAGATATTAGGTATACAAGTGAGACTCTGTTCTCAATCTAAATTTTCGGCATTAAAGTATGTATATGTGATGTTATATTTAAAGTATTTTGAGTATTGGGTTATAGATCGTGGGTATACGTTTAGGCGTAGATAGGTTTAGAACATCCCGGTATGCCTAACGTATTTTATTATACACGTAAGCATTTTACGTAGCCAATTAAGAATAATGAACCAGTTATATTAATTAATCCCTCATAATCAATCATATAACACTTGCTTGATGTAAAAATTTAATGTTTAACGCCCGTGTTACATTGTACGATCATTTCAGTTTACGCATTTAACTTAAAGTTTTACCGGTTTAAATAAAACGCGTAAAACCCTAAAAATAAATTATTGAATTTCATAATGTCAATACAATGACCTAAAATACGAGGTGTTTATACATTTTTCAAATATCTCAATGAGAAAGTTCAGTCCCATCTAAGTATGATCAAGAAACTATCTATCTAACTAGAAAAATCTTCTACATCAAATGTAGGAACATTTGTGACATGAGAACCTCCTCTTGAATCAAGAAGTTGGGAGAGATCCTCATTAACAACATTCTAAGTTACATTGGTTGTAGTTATGTTGTTAGTGATGTCAACTGGAATAGGGTTAATTCGGTTAGGGCTTGTAGGATTACTAGTATTTGTTCCTAAAAGTGGTGGAATAGGTGGTACAGTTCCAAACATGATTGGATCTTGATTTTTTTTAAAACAAAGAACATTTACAAAGTGTTTAAATAACTCAAACTGCCTGATAACCAATATGAAAGTCCCACATAACACTTCTATATTATAAACTATCACACTATATCAAAAGATAAATAACACAAGTAACAACTTTTTAATCGTGTAATGTTTTATTGATAAATCAAAGTATTACAATGTGATATGGATGGCACAAGTTGAATGACACTAAAAGATCATCATTTGAACAAGTAAACTTGATAAATTATCAAGTTTACAAGTGACGTGTCATCGTGTAGGTTGTTATTTTAGTTATTCAAGTTTTACATTTATATTTTGCCGACTTTACCTAAAATAACACTTTAACGGGAAGTTTACCCGATCAGATGCAGTTTCGTTGGTAAGTAAGAGTCATCACGTAAGCGTGGAGTTAACACATACTTCTACGTGGTATTTTATTTATACTAGGTTTCGTACTAATTTAAACCTAATTATATTAATTAAATCTAATTAAACTAAACAAACGCAAAGGGGTTTTCAAGCCTAAGAGACCCCCCCATAAAAGCACGAGTAAAGTTCTAATTATCCTAAGGTGAGACGACAACTAACGGCACACAAGTGATAATCAAAAAGATTGAGAAAGTGGTCCCAATAAAGAAAAACTATTAGCCACTTTAATATAAGAATATGCCTTGATTGTTTATTCGTGCAATGATTGTAAATATTGTATGGTGTATATCTATCAAAGCTTATGTTGATCTTCTCCTAGACTCGAAGGTTTGTTCGCTAAGTTAATCCTTTCCACAATTAACCTAAACCCGCATAAGCTCACACCGTTGATGTATAATCTATCAAGAAACTATTATTGTGGTTATATGAAATCCTACTCATGGAGCTTTACAACTTATTGCTTAATGGAAATTCATATACTAGTAGTCCACGCCCATTTAACTACCTATGGAAATAGGACGTCATGTGTAATCCTAAGTCACCGGCTTACTCTTCCTATCTACTTAACCAGAGATCAAAACAGGGCTTTCTATTGGTGATCCTAGTATTCTAGCTAAATGAATAAACATTATATGTTTCCATCCCGAACTATTAGCCTACGCCCCAAACAACAAACGAAGTTGCATGACGCATTAAATATTAAATAGACCTAGTTGAATGATAGGAAAATACATAATTAAAGCACATAAAAACTAGTAATAGAAGTGATAAACTAATCAACATGCAACGAATAAAAACAATCGATATAAAGACAAATAAAACATATAATTAATCATAAACATGGCTAATACCTAAAGGTATTAGCCGATAGTCATAGTAACAATACACAAAATCATAGATGAACGATTAAACATAATGCTAACCGAACACGTATAGTAGAGTGTAGAGATTACAAGAGTTTTTCCATCGATTTGGACCACTTTACATGTACTTCATGGCTTCAAGTATCTTCTGAAAATCAGACTTAGTGTTGAAAAGCATACCTAAAATCGTATTTAGGGTTTGGTATTTATAGAGTCTAAAAAAGGGTCAATACACCGTATCGGACGATGTAGGATATGACGTATTGGGGATTTCTTAGAGTAAGGACCACGGTTGATATCTTCTAGAATATTTTGTTACTATATATTGGATACGGCGTATAGAAGTTTTCTGGATACAGCGTATTAGTCTTTGTTCATTCATGGTTTCTTGTAAAGTGCAGGCACAGATACGTCGTATCTTCCTTGATAGATACGGCATATTGGAATGTTAAAACAAAACTTCATTATTTTTTTCGTTAAGCTCCAAAATGTTGCTATTTATGCTAAAACTTACACCAATGCTCTCATAATTACTCAATTTCAAATATAAATGATTTAAGTCACAATTCATTGCAATAATTTATCAAAACGGGTTATTTACATGGAAAACAATACTGCTATAAAGTGACTTAATTTGTGTTCATCAAATTACCCCCCACTTGAATCCTACTTGTCCTCAAATAGCCTTTAGAAGTTTATGAAAATGTATCCCTAAGGATTTTTTTTCCCGAAAGCATTTAATTCGATCAGTTACAAGTACAACAACCAAACACCTCACCGCAAATAGGAAATGAAACACTCAAATCACTCAACTAATCTATATGGTAACATGTAACTAATTCGTTATTGCTCAGTCGTTGAGAGTAGTCTATCATAAGCTTAGTAAGGATACACATCCCCACCACTAGAGCTAAGGAGTAACAAGTTTATAAAGGCAAATTGGGTTTTATTTTAAAGGCTTAAGGTTGATTATTCTAACAATCTTTCACCAAAAGTACCACACCAACAGAGTAGATGAATCACACATACATGGCCGTAACGATGAAATAGACATGCGTGTTCGATCACATCTTCATTCGAGTTTAACCAAGGGTTAGGATGAAGAATGATATAGGGTATGGATCTTCTAACTTTCACCAAAAGTAATAAACCAACAAGGCAGCTGAATCACACATACATGGCCGTAACGACGGAATAGACATGCATGATTCGATCACATCCTCATTCGAGTAAAACCTAAGGTTAATGATTAGGAAAGGGAGATAAATTGTTGTTAAATAAAATTCACTAAACAAATAGATTAAGTCTAAACAGATAAGGTACAAGTTGCTAGACACTTTTTTCCGACTGTTACCATGATAAAGACACAAGTATATACACAAACGTCTTGATCATAGATAAAAAACAACAACCTAAATTGGCGTTCCCGTAACGGTCAACTCCCAATCATCCCATACTTTACATACTTTTACAAAGACAAGTGGCGTTGTCTACCACTTTATACAAAACTTTACATCATTGATTTATAACCATCCATCAACAAATAATCGATCCTTCAATTAATTCCATCGGTTTAAGCTTTAACGGACCGACTATCTTTAAACTTTCCTCCTCTTTTTTCTGTTGCATTTTTTTCTAATTTTTTCGATTTTTTTAACATACTATACTATGAATCTCGGTGTAATTTCACCATCTTCATGATCATAATAACTCCGGATAATTTCTTCCATTATTCTTCGTTCTTTGGACGTACCAATAATTGTGATGGTAGTAAAAATACATGAGTTTTGACTACTTTTTACATTCCCATTGCAATGTGCAAATTTCTCAACCATACCGGAGATAGAAAATGACCTACATATTTTCCCATTGCATTGTGCAATTTCTCGACCATTACAGAGATATAAAAATTTCACTTTGACACAGGAAATACAAGACTTTAAACGAAAGCAACTAGCAACATAGAGAAATAGGCTTAATCTACACGGTAGGCTAATGTGCAAAGGTATAACGAAACATATAATATGGTGTACAAAAAAAAAGGAATGGCTCAACAGGTTGTTCTAGGGGATTTTACTCTAAAAATGAGAGTAATCAAGGGTCACACGGGAGTTAACTAACCAGTGTGGATAGTTAATTTTACGACATGTAGGCTATTTGATTGAATCCTATAAATTTATCAGTTGAACATGTTCTTCCATCTAAATCCATAGTACTAATCATGGCGGTCTCGAGTGATATACCAGGCCAAGTTCTAAAGTCCACTACATCACCGGCACACTTATTATTTTGTGGAATTTAGTAGACAGTTTGGAAACGGAATAGGCTTAATTCTCACAATATGTATCAAGGGTTATAGTGCGCTAGGTAATGTAACTAGTGATTTTTACAAAAGTCATGCTGAAAATTTTTAAATTTTGACCATTTTTAGGCATTTTGCATGTTATTTTGTAAAAAAGAAGACAAGTACGTTCTAATTCTCCATCCCCCTACTTAAATTATACAACGTCCTCGTTGTATAGATAAAACAATAAAATTAATAAGGGAAAAATAGAATTAGAACGGAAAACTCCCTGATGTTTTGCTCGTGATAATTCTCTATTTTGAGTGTTTGAGCAAAAAGTGTGTTGAACAGCCGTCTTGAGATTTCAAGACTCCAACACTTTGAGATTTCCAGATTTATAAATACTCCACCAACGTTGTCGTTTTCATTCAGAAGGACCTGTATTAAGCATAAGAAAACAAGTGCAACTCCATCTTCGTGTATTTACAATGGTTAATATACAGGAAACAAAATATAAATACCGTACAGGGAGTTAATACGTCGTATCCATACCCCAGGATACGCCGTATTTATACATGTATACGCTGTATTCATTTAATGAATACGTCGTATAGACTCTGCTGAAAATAAAGACTGGATAACGTTTAGAAGGTCAATACGCTGTATCCATGGGGTTTGGATACGCCGTATGGACAGTCTGGGAAGACAGACTTGATAACAGAAAGATAAATTCATTTCGGGTTGTCTCCCGGCAAGCACTTTTGTTTTTGTGAGAGTCTTTAAGTTAGACTCCCTTCATCCTCACGTTATACCTTTCTCGAACTCTACAACTTCATGATCTTATTTGTTAATGTTGCCTTCGTAATATTTCTTCAATCGTTATCCATTGACTTTGAAGCTAAAACCGTCTCTGTCAATGATTTCTATACCCCCATGCGGATACACTGTTTTAACAATGTTTAGACCGCTCCATTTCAACTTAAGTTTCCCGGGGTACATCTTTAGATGAGAATTATAAGGTAGTACTTTGTCGCCCACCTTAAAATCTTTGCCACCACGAAGTCTAGAATCATGCCATCTCTTGGTCCGTTCTTTGTAAATCCTAGAATTCTCGTAAGCCCCTTCTCTTAATTCGGCTAACTCATGAAGCTGTATAAGACGACTCTTGCTACCAAGCGTTAAATCCATATTACATTGTTTCAATGCCCAATGTGCCTTATGCTCGATTTAAACCGGTAAATGACAAGCTTTCCCATAAACCAATATAAAGGGTGTACATCCTGTTGGTGTCTTGTAGGCGGTTCTGAATGCCCATAATGCATCGTTGAGTTTTTCTGACCAATCCTTGGGGTTATATCCAACTGACCTTTCTAAGATACGTTTGATAGCTCTGTTGGTGACCTCAGTCTGCCCGTTAGTTTGAGGGTGATAAGCTGTTAATATTTTATGAGTCACACCATATCTCTGTAGAGCTTTTTCTAATTGAGAGTTACAAAAGTGTGTTCCTCTATCACTAATTAATGCCTTAGGTACCCTGAATCTGGCAAATAAACTTCTTAAAAACTTAACCACTACACGCGCATCATTCGTAGGTAATGCTTGAGCTTCTACCTATTTAGACACATAATCGACAGCTACTAATATGTATTTATTACCTCTAGAGTTGGGAAATGGCCCTATAAAATCTAATCTCCAGACATCAAAGACTTCACATACCTAAATGTTATTTTGAGGCATTTCATTCCTTGAATATATGTTTCCCGATCTTTGACATACATCACATCGTCTTATGTACTCATTAGCATCTTTAAAGATACTAGGCTAAAAGAATCCGGATTGGTAAACCTTCCTTGCCGTAACTTTAGCACTATGATGTCCACCAGTAGGTCCCGAATGACAATGTCCTAGAATTTTGAGGATTTCTCTTCCAGCCACACATCTACTTATTATATTATCCGCGCATAGTTTAAATGCATAAGGTTCTTCCCAGAAATAAGTCTTGACTTGCGAAAAAAACTTCTTTCTTTTTTGGAAGGTCCAATTTGGGGGAACAACCTTTCCGACGATATAATTAGCAAAATCTGCATACCATGGCTCATGGTTAGTATACTTGGATTCTAGCAACATTAAATCCTTATCTTCTTTACTAGAAGTGGCCTCAGATGTCATCCTTTTTCTCCTAATTTTCCTCTATTGTCTTTGTTTTTTTGGAACCAAAACATTACCCATGACATTTGACAATTCGTTTACCTCGATTTTTAGCTCACTTAATAAGTTGCTTCTTTCTTTTAATAAAAGCTCGTTGGTGGTTCTAAATTCTTTAATGAATATTTCCATCTCCTCATGTTCATGTTTACTTTCATCAATGAATTTATCCAATATTTCTTTCATAGTTAAGCTTCTTGTAGGGTAATTGAACGGGTAAGGAGGCATCCTAAAAACGGTACCATATGTAGCAGTTTCCCAGTTAAACTCTTGATCTTAATCTGCCATAAGTTGAATGCACTCTTCCGTGGTGATGTAAGGGTCGTCCATTTCCTGTAATAAGTTCACTGCGAAAGAAAAAGGTTAAATGGACTAATACGTCGTATTCAGTAATCTGAATACGTCGTATTGTTATTAGATTCGAATACGCTGTTTTGGTTTAGAAAAAATTTATACTCCGTATCCAATAAATTGAATACGCCATATTCAGTATTCGACTCAGAAAGTTACAACAGGCTATAACAATGCACATAAACACACAATATGCAATATATACAATGCAGGAAATTAAACACGCAAACAAGCACACAAATATGCAAGTTAAACTAAACTAAAACACTAATAAATATAAATTAAACAATTTCACTCCCCGGCAACGGCGCCAAAAACCTTGATGTGGGCTAATACCTACTTTTATATAATAACATCATACTTTACTATCATTTATCCCACGTATTTTACCCACTTTTATATAATTATTGCAAGATATTGGTACTTAATTGCTTAAAGTTTATTATTGCAGTAATTATTGAGTTACTTGTGAAGAAGAAGCAAAAAGGTGCAATTCTAGAGCTTAAACAAAGACATTTAAAGAATACTATTTTCTGCACCTATACGCCGTATCCAGCAATGAAGATATGGCGTATCAGCGCCAGCTCAGCACAAGAAACGCGTAATGATCAATTCTCGATCCAACGTATCCACTACAACCAATACGCCGTATGCATAGCTGTTCATCAGTCAAAGATATGCATTTAATATGATTGATGGTAATTATCTTAATTGATTTGATCTTATCACTGACTCCAAGGAAATTAACCCCTATACGTCGTTTCTACGTATCCCTATACGGCGTATCCAGGCGTATTTTAGACACTATAAATACAAGACTCAAAAACGAGTTTTGGTATGCAATATCACATTCTCTGTATAGTATACAACTAAAGTCGAATTTCTCAAGCCAAGAAGAGCATCCAAGGTCAAGCACTACTCCTAATTCCATAGAAGACATCGTGTAATTCTTACTTTATTAATCATTTGATTTTTAATTGTTTGATCACATTTGTAATAATGACAATGATTGTGGCTAATACCCTTGGGTATTAGCCATGTTAATGAAGATTATAATGTTTGGTTTGTTTTAATCCGACATTGCTATATTTATCGTTGTTGTTTAATTGTGTTTATTGCCTTATACTTGTTTATGTGCTTGTACATGCGACCTATCATTTAACTGGGTATAGGGAGACCTAACCAGTAACCTAAATGTCAGGATAGCTCTCCATGTTGTGTTCTGTATGCCCGGACCAATAGGATCACAAATGACACCTTATCATTAGTCTTTGATTATGAGCTTAGTTGACCGGTAGGTGACCCGATATTGTTCAACCAGTATTGTTATTTATTAATTGGTATTGATTTTGGTGGTGGACTACTGGTGTATAAAACAACATCAAGCAATAAGTGGGTAAAGTCCCAATGGGCTAGGGTATTAACAGGATCACCATTGCTTTAATTCCCTATGGTAGATTATAAATAAACTAAAGGATGTTTTATGCGGATGCGTTAATCGTGACAGGATTGTTCGTGTCTAGGTCTTAGGAAGAAGTATCGCCTAAGTCTTAAGAATAATATGCCGCCTCGAGATAAGCAGCCATTGCACTAAGTAATCAAACCAACATTTAATCAGATTTAACATGGTTAATACAGTTTTCTATTATTTGACTCGTTTCGCTCTTTTGTCTTGTGTTTATTTGCTTTAGTGTGTATTGTACTTAGAATTGATATTTGTTACCATAAACCTGTGCCAGTCTCTCAGGCTAAAAACCCCCCTTTTACCTCTAGTAAATATGTATAACATAGATTTAACCAGTAATTAGACTAATCTAGATAGAATAAAATACTGATAGAATAATAGGTTAACTCTCACTCTTAGTGTTCGACACCCTACTTACCACGAAGCTACATTTTGACCGGGTACTCTACCCGTTAAAGTGTTGTCTTTAGGTTAGTCGGCTAAATATAAATGTAAAACCTGATAATTATAAATAACACCTATACAACGACACAACAAGGTTTTTGGCGCCGATATGCTTGCTTATAAACTCTGAACTATTCCCTACTTATTTTCTTCACATTTTGCACACTCTTTCTTTATGTTCTAATTCTGGGTATAATCGTTCTCATTCGTTTGATAATTTACTCATAAAGCCTTGTGTCAAGTGATCCAAGCTTGATCTTCTAGTGCAAAGAGAAGAATATTCTACATCAAGTGAAGGAGAATTTAGCTTTGTGTGTATCTTTGCTCTTATTGCAAGTGTATCATATATCTTGTAAAATTTTTTGTATTGATTGTGATGGTGTGTATTGTAGTTGTGTATATTAAGTAGATTATGGTGATCATTGTAAGTATAGTTAAATCAGAGTGATCTTAGTAAGTAGTGTTAGATTGGTGTGATCAAGATAGGGTTTAGTTGAAGTGATGTTGTGAAGAAAAAGTATCTCAAAGTTGTGAAGAAGTTGTTGAAGCGTAGTGCGTCGTAAAGATAAAGTAAAAGTTGTGAATGTGAGAAGAAGTTGTGTGGTGAAGCAGAGTAGTGATTTGTCTGTGAAGTTGTGTGTTAGTTGTGATAGATTGGTTCTACCTAGGATTAGAACTCGACCATTTCGATTTGTTTATTTAATTTTGGTCTCTAGTGTTGAAATTGGTGGTTATGCTATGTTGTGTACTGGTTTTCTCCGCCTAAAGGTGAGCTTGTTGACATAGTGAAAAAAACTCTCGGTGTTTGTGTTGCTCGGGGAGTTGAAGTAGGTGCGGATGAGGTGCTTCGGTTACCGAAGCACTATAACTCCTCGCTTGTGGTTTTGATCTTTCCATCTCTTTATGCTTTTATCTTGCATACTTATTCATATTTCTTATTTGTTAGTTTTAATTGTTCCTTATTGTTTGCCATCATTGTGAATTCACATAAAAGTAGATCTAAGTTTTATTTAATAAAACTAAACATAAATTTAAAAAGCGATAAACTATTCAACCCCCTTCTAGTTTTCCACATAAAAAACAGAAAGCAAACATCATTGTCCAAATGTGATGAAAAGGAACAAAACGTTTTATACCTTAATGATTTATTTATTTTTTTAACGTGATTATCAGATGATCTAAATCGGTTATGGTCAATGATAATGATTTTTTAATCGATATTGAGCTACCTTTAGGATTGTCTGTCCAAACCTTATTACCTATGTAATAAATGTTGATACACAAGGGTCAAATTAAGCTCTTTAGAAACAAGTCAGGATACATTAATAAATTTTTTCAAAACTGAAACTTTTTATCAAGAATCTAAATGTTAATATCATGACTTGTAATTATCTTAACAAAGGGATGCCATTTATTTTTCTAATCAAGAATTTGTATGTACCATTTGGCATCTCGTTCGACCCCCAAGTTGTTTTATAAGGATATGATTAAATAGAAGGAAAAAAGGTCGAACTTAAAGACCAGCTAAAACAAAAGTGCTTCCCGGGAGATAACCCAGTCATTTTAATTATTTTTAGATTTTAACATTATCTTTTAGTTTGAATGAGTCTGTCTTCCCAGACACCTCTATACGGCGTATCGAACCCCTCTGGATACGGCATATCGAAATCCACATCTGGATACGGCCATATCGAACCTCCTGGTACAGCGTTATTGATGTCTGGACGTTATCAGTTTTTAAAACTAAATATCTAATTTATAGTAATTTTTAATTATTTCTACAGGAACAATACGACGTATCCTAGGGTTTGGGATACGACGTATTGATCCCTGTACAGTTGTGTGTTTAATTGTTTTCTTGTACCATTGTAGCGAGATAGAATTTGCACTTGTCTTCTAATCTTTTACAACCTTGCTGAAACTATGATATGGTATATGCTGAAAAAGACATGTGTTGAACTTATCCGGGCATGCTGAAGCCCTAGTCAACACACTTTTTGCTCAAGGACTCATCTTAGAGAATTATCACGAGCAGAGTTTTCCGTTCCAATTCTATTTTCCTTTATTATTTAATTGTTTTATCTATACAACGAGGCCATTGTATAATTTAAGTGGGGGGGGGGGCGGTGAAGAATTAGACGGTACTTTGTCTTCTTTTTACCAGAAGAACATGATTTCGAGTTAAAGTGGCTTAAAACGGCCAAATTCTAAAATTTTTAGCAGGCCTTTTGTAAAAATCACTGTTACATTACCTAGCGCACTATACCCTTATTACATATTGTGAGAATTAAGCCTATTCCGTTTCTTACTTACTAAAAAAATTCCACAAAATTATGAGTGTGCCGGTGATGTAGTGGACTTTAGAACTTGGCTTGGTATATCACTCGAGACCGCCATGATTAGTACTATGGATTTAGATGGAAGAACATGTCCAACTGATAAATTTCTAGGATTAAACCAAATAGCCTACATGTCATGAAAATAACTAACCACACTGGTTAGTTATAATCCCATGTAACTTGATTACTCTCATTTTTAGAGTTATAATCCCTAGAACAACTGTTGAGCCATTCTCTTTCTTTTTGCTACACCATATTTTTATGTTACATTTACTCCTTTGCACCTTAGCCTACCGTGTAGATTATGCCTTATTATTTCTATGTTGCTTGTTGCGTTTTGTGTAGTTTGATAATTTCATGTGTGCATAGTGATAATTTTTTTATCTTTGTAATGGTCGGGGATATTGGCAAATGCAAATGGGAAAAATACTTAGTCGTAAGTTTTGCTATTTCGCGATTATTGATCATGTCTGATGAAATGATATTGTACAAGGAAACGAGTATCGGATGAATTATGAAAGTAATGATCGGTGGAATTAAACAGAGCATCTATGATGTCTTTCAAAAAAAAAGAGAAGGAGAAAAATAGGTCGGTTATTTTAAAATAAGTTTATACCAAGGAATTACTTTGGAAGGATCGATTATTGTGTATGTTACTCAAAATATCAACTGATGTAAAGTCTTGTAGGACAAGTGGGCAGATATCATCAACTTATGTAATAGTATGAATGAGCGGGATGTAAGGGAAGTTGACGTTATGAGAATGACCAACTTGGTTGTCTTTGTCATTTCCTTGTGGTTCGAGGCGTCTGTTATATGTTTGAGTACTTTGTAATGGAACGGTCGGGGGAAAGTTACTAGCAACCGTACCTTATTTGTTGGCTTAATTTATTTGTTTTATGAATTTTACTTAACACCCATTTTACTTCCCTTTCCTAGCAACTAACCTTCATGTATACTCGAACGAGGACTTGTTCGAGCATGCATGTCTATTCCGTCGTTTACGGACATTGTATGCAATGTCTCAGCTTGCCTTGTTGGATGAAGGACGTTCGGTTGTAAGTTCTAAAAGCTCCCTACCTATATCATTCTTCATCCTAACCGTAGTTATAATATGAAACAGGGATGTGTTTGCGATTGTATATGTCTATTCTTATCATTTTCGGCCATGTATGTACGTTACAGCTGGCCTTGTTGGTATTGGCTACTTATGGTGGAAAGATTGTTGAATGATACAACCGTAAGGCTTCTTAACCAATTTAGCTTTTGACTGGTATTCTTTTCAGGGGGGGGGCGGACCTTTAGCGGTAGAGATGTGTATCCTTGCCAAGCCTTTGATACGTAAGCTAACACGAAAATTACCGTAGAGCATTTGAGCGTACTACGTAAATGTCTTCGTGTGCCTTGATTAGTTGAGTGATTGAGTCATGTTTTTGTTTTCATTTCCATTTTTCGTGAGGGACGCTCGGTTATGTAATGGTGATTAGGACAAAACGATGCTTAATCGGAAAATCCTCAACTTCGGTTAGGACACATTTTTATAAACTAAAACTTTTTTTAAAGTATACTTGAAGACAAGTGGGGGTATATTTGATGACATCAAATAACGTCACTTTATTATATCACTTTATCCCATTACTTTTGCCTACTTTTTATTTAATTATGTGCTTTTTTGGGTACTTAATTGCTTTAAAGTTGATAAATGCAGTAATCCAGGAGAGTTTTGTGAAGACAAACTAAAAGGCGCATAATTTAGAGCTAAAACAAAGACATTTGCAGAATGTTGATTTCTGACTACATACGCCGTATCCAACAAAAGAGATACGGCGTATCAGCGCATGAACTTCACAAGAAAACGCGTTTGACCAATTCCCAATACAGCGTATCTGACTTCTTCCATACGACGTATCCACGAAGATAACTATTCGAAGATACAGTAAATCAAGTAAATTAGGAATGATATCACTGATTGATTGAGAATGAAGCGCGTACTCCAAGGAATCAAGCCCAATACACCGTATCGACCTAGCCAGATACGGCGTATCGAGTCTTTTTCAGACATTATAAATAGAAGACTCAAAAATGAGTTTTCAGTGTGCAATATCATATTCTTTATACCATACTCGTTGAAGACGAATTTTAGAAGAGAAGATCAGCCACCAAGGTTAAGCATTAATCATGAATCCATAGAAGACATCGTGTAATTTTTACTCTCTTAATCATTTAATTTTCATTGTTTGATTACGCTTGTATAATTACAATGGTTGTGGGCTAATACCCTTAGGTATTAGCTATCTTAATGAAAGTTCAATGTTTGGTTTGTTTTAAAATCGATTTCTTAATTTATCGTTGATTGTTTAATTATGTTTATCACCTCATACTTGTTTATGTGTTTGAATATGCGACCTATCATTCAACTGGATCCCAAGTAATCTAGATACCGGGATAGCTCTCCATATCATGTTTTATATTACTGGACCAATAGGATCACAAATAACGTTCTATCTTTACCTTTTAATTACGAGCTTAGATGGACCGTGGTATGTCGTCCCATACCTTCTACCCTGCAAAACCACTTTTCTCCATAGCCAAAATCATTTCATCCACCCTACTAACCCATCCCAGTTGTATAAATGACATGTTGGCAATCCCTCACCATTCCCAAAAACAATTTCGATGGCTAAGATTGTCTCCAAAGAAGCACAAGCTGCAAGTCCAAGAGATAAAGACTTCGGCTATAAATAGAGCCTTTTGTAAGCCTTTGAGGCATGTTAGTTGCTAGTTTTAATTTTTAATATAACTTAGCTTATTTCAAGTCATTTACAGTTTTTACTTCCAAGCTTTGTAACGCTTTCAAGTTTTAATGCAAGTTTGAAGTTTTTAAAGTCAATATTACAATACCAGTGTTAAGTTTCTTAATCATATTGTT
>BQNB010054812.1:7933-39389 GCA_026074375.1 Tanacetum coccineum | reverse complement strand
AACATCCTTATTTGGCTATTGTATTGACCAAAAAGATTTTTGGGAACATGCAAAGGGGTTTTAGAGGGGTACCTAGACCTTTTTTGCATGCAATGTTGCCTGTTGTTGCTGTGGATAAAAGTGCAGGACAAGCAGATCAAGCAGTGGATCAACCATCACCGTTTGAACCATTACCATCTTCATCTCACCCACATATGCTATCTGCAACCACTGAGTCTGAACCTACACCTATAGCTGAACAAATAACTCACCCTACATCACTTACACAAGAACCTAACAGTAAACCCATTGCGCACACCTTTAAGCAACCATCACCTGAACACCAACCACTTTCACCTAGACAGGAAACTGAAGTTCCACGATCACAAGATACTCCTCACCCTCATGTGGCAGAAGAAAGATCTATGACAGTGGATGACCTGCTTCAATTGGTTCCTAAGTTGATCACAAAGGTTGATAGTTTGGAAACAGAACTAAAGCAGACTAAGTTGACCATGGGAATAGCACTTGTGAAATTGGTGAAAAGGTAAAGAAGATGGAAGATGTTCTCAAAAGGAGAGATGTGGTTCTACCTGATTTAGAGGATGAGGATGCTGTAATTTCCTCCAAACAGGGGAGGAATTTACAAGAGGAAGGTTTGGATGAAATGGTTAGGAATATGATAAAGGATAAATCAGAGGTTTTTAAGACTCCTACACAAGGCAAAACTTTAGGGGAGGAAGATATCAGCCCTACAACCTTGGAAGCAGCTAAAACTCTGTCAAAGGTTGCTTCTCAGAGGTCAAAGTCAGTTGATAAGGGTAAAAGATACAAGAGGAGAAAAGAGTCCAAGGGAAAAGACATTGATACTGGCTTTGAAGATATTAGTACTGGCTTTGAAGAAGTTAATACTGGTGGCTTAGGAGTTAGTACTGGTAGTGGACCAGTTAGTTCTGCTAGAGGCCAAAGGGAAGGAAAAGCTCCAATGATTGTTGAAGAGACTCAAGCTCCCAAAAGAACTAAAGAACAAATTCAACAAGAAGAAGCTAGTCTTGCAGAAGCCATAAGATTGCAAACTCTAGAGGAAGAAGAAACTGCCAAACAAGTTCATTTGGATGCTTTATTGGCTAAAAGATTGGCAGAAGAAGAAGAGTTAACTGAGCAACAAAAGAAAAGAAAAGCTCAAGTTCAATTTGAAGCTCAATTTTATACTGAAGAAGACTGGGATGCTATTAGAGCCAAGTTAGAAGCAAATGCAGAGTTGACAAAAGATGTGTTGGGAAAGGATTTGTCTGAACAAGATTTTGCAAAAAGAATGGTAGATTTGGTGAATCAAAGAAAGAAACATTTTGCAGAAGAAAGAGCTAAGGCAAAGAGAAATAAACCTATGACTCAGTCACAGTTGAGAATTTACATGTCAAACTATCTGAAGAATCAAGGAACTTGGAAGCTTTCTCAGTTGAAGAAGTTGAAGTTTGAAGAGATTAAAGAAGAGTTTGAGAAGTTAGTTAAGCAGATTGATACTTTTGTTCCTATAAATATTGAAGCTACAAAGGCACAGTTGAAAAGATATGGAGAAGAGCTTCAGACAGAAATTTCAAAGAAACAAAGGATTGATGATAAAGATGTTTCAGATACAGAAGAAAAAGTTGGTAAAGTAAAAGAAGAAAGAGCAGTAAAAAGAGTAGGAAAAAGAAAGAAGCAAAAGGCAAGGAAATGTATAAGTATTGACAAGAGTCCACAAGGAGATTCAGAGACTGATAAAGAGGAATCAGTAGAAGCTATGAATCCTACTCCTTTGGATACAAAATCTAATATTGTGGCAAAATGGAAGATATTTCCAACGAAGGTGAAAGAAGCATTTATCAGATAAAAAAGAGCAAATGAAGCTGATATAGTTTATAGAGATTTTAGAGCTATCTTAAAGACTTCATAAGAGAGATATTCTTGAGTTGTACAGGTTGGTTATGCAAACATATGGAACAAATAGAGCCTAAGATGCTTATGACAAGAAGCTAAATGGAGTGATCTCATGACTATGTTTGATCCACCTCTAAATTAAAAATGCTAATTTGGAGCTTACACTATTAGCAAAAGATGATCCAATGGAGATATTATGATAAGTGTGCAGTACATTGTCTAACCTTGGAGGCATGCAATATTTATATGTTAGCAGATAGGAAGTATCCTCTGTCAAAAGATGCCTGCCAAGTGATGCTGAAAATGAAGCTTCTGGATGGAAAAATGAATGAAGTTTGTTATAAACTTTTGAAGATGATTGAGAAGCAAGCTAGTGTTAAAAAGTGATGAAGTTATCAGTAGTTGTGGACATAGGGTTGGGAAACATTAGACAAAATGGAAGAAGAAGGGTATAGTGTTTGGGCTAACCACCACACAACAAATGGTCATCAGTTCACCATGCTTAATAGGCATAAGGACTGGCTAGTCCAAAGCAAACGGATTTGGTAAAGACTTCTCAAATCCGTTGATGGTTGACAGTTTACCAAAAATTGTATGGTAATTAACTCACCATGTTTTTAAAACAAAGAGTTAGCTACTCCAGAGCAAACGGCTACTGGTAAAGAGTATTCAAATCCGTTGATAGCTGATGATTTGCTAAAAATCATATGGTAATTCAACTCACCATGTTTCACGTACTAAGAGTTGAAATGGTTATCAATGTACCATGGTTTATGAACCAAACATTGGCTACTCCAGGGTTAATGGCTAACTGGTAAAGAGACATCAAATCCATTTAAATTTTCAATGATTCACCTCTCTCAGGAGTTAACACACCTGGATGTGATGAGAATAGACTGAAACTTTATGATCTGATGTACATATAGTCAATGTTGCTGTTTCTATGTTGCTGAAGAGATAGTACATGTAGTTGTGAAGTGTTGGTCATGATATTTACAAGGTTAGATGCTGCAAATATCAAGTAGTGATGCTTTAAAGAGTTGCTGATAGAAATCAAGAAAGTGACTCATACAAGACAGTCATCATGTTGAAGTTCAAGAATAATTCCAAAGAAATGATCTAAGAAGAGTACTCAAAAGACCTTGAGTTCACAAGTGTAATATCAAGTCAGGGGGAGGATTGTTAGAATCTATGTAACAGAACTTAAGTCTTGGTAGTTTATAGAGTTAAGTCTGTAGACTTAGTTTAAGTCTGCCAGTACTAAGTTAAGTCTGGTAGTACTATAGTTAGTACTGTCTTGTCTAGTTAAGTTCTTGTTTATTTAACAGAAGTAGTTATCCTAATAAAAGTTTTAGTCTTAGAGATATCTTAGGAAAGGATATGCATTATCCTTTTACGCGTTTGTAAAGCCCATTAGGGTTTCCTTGGTGTATAAAAGGAACCCTACGGCATAGTGTTTGATATATAGAACCCTAATAGAAATTAATAGAAAATAGCAAAGTTTTACATTGTGTTCTTCTTAGTACTTGGTTAAGATTCCACATTAGCAAATAGTATTCATAGTTATTGTCTCTCATATAGTTGATTTGGATTTATTCAAGTTAGCTATTGTCTTATAAAAGGCTAAACAGATCCAAGACTTGGAGCCTACAATTGATGTGAGCATAAATATGGCTATGTGTCGTCTCGTACTCCACATGAGCCTGCATTACCTTTTAAAATAATTTTATATAGCATTGGATTAAGCTATTATTCTTAATAAAAAAAAAGATAAAAAAACAGCATGTACCATTGCAAGGTGAGCATTGTCTCTTTTCTCTCAAAACTTTATCAATTTCTCGATTGCAATAGGCCTTGGCCTACCTTCATCCGAAGCACCTAAAATAAAACTTCTTAACATTAATACTACATATAATTACTATTCAATATAAAACTTACGACTAATAAAAAAATTTCATTGTCGAATGAAAACCTTTGTTATCGCATAGTGAGTGTGGTTTTTCCCATGATGAACATTCCAAGCGTCCCAACAGTAACATGGGCCTTACACACCACGAACATAGTTATTGATGTGATATCAACATTTATGTATGTCAGTTTAAGAAAAGAGTGTATGAAATCAAGGCATCGGTAACGAACATCGATCTTATATCTTATACCTCACATAAAAGAACTTGCACAATTATGTTTAAAAGGTATGAAGAGTATGGTTTTGAGGATGTGTGTAAGGTTGTAAAACAATAAAAGAGTGTTTGGATATAGTGTTATGCAAAATAATATATTGTGGTCAGCTACTGAAGAGGCAATAAAATGTATATGCTCGTCATGAATAACATAGAATTAATTTAGTTATTCAATATGAACTATGTAGATTGCAGACCATGCATTAAGCATGTCACAGGTTTATAATCACGCCAAATTGCCACAAATAAAAAATAAAATACATAAGACCATTGTACGATAAATAGAACTATAGTTTATTGGTCAATACCTTCTCGCTTTTTAAGTTTAACGACTAACAAATATACTAAATCCAATGAAAACGGTATTAAGTAAGTAGCATCCCATAAAACAATAGAAGTCAAACATTCAGTGGAAGAACTTAGATTAGTGTTGCTGAGTTCAAGATTATAGAAATCCATTCCGTGTGACTCAAACAATGGTCCAGCATGCCAAGTCCCCATGTCCAGCTTCATAAATTTAGGACCACTAATCTTAAAGACCTGAACACTATCAACAACTGGCAGGACAAAGAAGTAACCACGGCGTGATTACGTAATATTTTCACTTTGTATCTGTCCCACATTTGGTCCCCTACAGACGCTTTGCAACGCCTCCAAGATACCAACATCTCCACCAATTGCACAGAGGGCAATCGGGTCACATTAGAATGAGTATTGATTTCGAAAACTTAAGGGCTGATCTTCATGTACATGATTGACAACCTAATATCAGACATTTTACATTTCAAGTTTATGGAAAGAACTCTCAAATTGCAAAGAATATGAAACTCATACTTCTTACTTTTGTAACTTGAGATTTTCTCGCTTACTTAAGATTGTTGAAAGCATACAACCACACCAATTGAAAAGGAATGAGCATGTTTTTCCTTTTTAACCAATTTTCAAGCTCATTTAATCCTTACACTTTATGACGTGAGACTTTACGTTCACATTTTAACAAAATGTTTTCCAGGTTTTACCGCATAACTAACGCTATACACTACGTCCTTTGATGTTAACCAAAAATAACTTACAGGTAATAACAAAATATACATCAGTTGCATACATAACATTATAAAAAATGACCACTATAACACCCTGTGTTTTCAAGTCTTTGACGACGTCAATAAATGTGCTATTTATTTTTATTATTGTACGTGTTTGCTTAAAATTGTAAACGTTAAGTTAAATCGCGTACGCCAAAAATTAACGTTCAATGTAAACGGGCATCAAACAATTAAATGTTTACATCATTCAAGGGTTATATAATTATTTTAAGAATAATTATTAACTTTGTTTATTTTATTTTTATCGGATACGTAAAGTGTATACGTTTCGCGATAAATGCTTTGCCACTCCCGGAACCACGAAAACTTTTCTACGCTTCAACAAATACCCACTTTTATACCCAATACATAAAAATTACAAAATATATAATATATATCTTTGTTTTGTCGAATTTCTGCATGTTATACAAGATATACATGAAATTGCATTCATACTTTCAAGATAGTCAAACAACACAGCCATACTCTTTATGGCACCATCCCTACCACCCTTTCTACTAAACCATGACTAAGGCCATCCTAGACACCCATAGGTCTCCTTGACCAAGTATACATCTTATGATACTAGCACTAACACATACATCACCAACACTTAACATAAATCAAGAAAAAACTTCTCTTTTGCTCTATATTTGGCCACGGCACAAGAACACCTCCCAACTAAATCCATACAAAATTTTCTACAACCCTTACACTTCTATATACACATATTCTAAGATGTACTAAGACATTTGCAAGTATTGGTTAACCATTTCCAAGTTATAATCAAGAAAAAGGAAGCTAGGGTTTAGTGAAGGAAAGTAAGGGTTTATAAAGTGCAAGTTTGGTTTTTGTGGCTAAACAAGGGTTTAGCACTTGTACATCATCATCATCATTCTTCTTAAGGTCCATTTAAACTCTTTATGTTGCTATAATTTTCATTATTATGCATATGATATTTCTATTTAGCTTAAATCACCATTTAGGTTTTAATCATGAAAATAAAGTTTTCACTTGAAATGACCACATGGATTACTTATATACATGTTATGTTATTACTTACATTATGTTAAAAAGGATGAGAAAATGTTGTATCATATTGTTTTGGTGTAAACATGATTATGGATTAATTAGGGTTTTCATAACTTCATAATATGTTTCAACTTAAAGAAATACATAAGACATGTTAATATTGATTATGGACTTTTAATCATGTTAATATAACACTAAAATAAAGTCCTATGGAAAGAAATATACTTGTACACACTTGGTTATGTATAAAAATGATTATTGAGAAAACTAGTAAATTAAGTTTACTTAAGTAATGTTATGGTTTTAAAATAGATTAATGGATTTGTTGACATAAGTAACTTGGACACATAAGGACTATTATGGACAAATGAGACATCATATATGTATGATTTATAAAGTATATGATATATGAGACTTGTGGTAAAATACAAAAGTAATAAAGTATAAAGAAAAGATCAAAAATGGACTTATCAAACAAGCATAAACATTCTGTCCCAAATCCGAATTTTTACATACTCATTTTATATTTTTACAAGATAATACATTTCACGACGATTCCGAAAAAGTAAGAAACTTGTTAAACGGATTAATAACGAAAAAGTTACGTTAAAAACAAGTTATACGTTAATAAACGAAGTCGTAAATAAATTTTTATAAAAACATTTTTATAAAAATCTCAAACAGCAAGGGTTAGTATTTTTAACAAATAATACACATTTTTAGGATTCCAAAATGATAAGAATCGTAATTTTTCAATTAATAACGAACGAGTTATGAATTTCGCAAGTTTACGACAATTAATACTTTTATAAAACTATTTTTATAAAAGTTACTATTCATGACAGAAAGTTATATTTTTGTAAACCTCATAAAAATATAGAACTTTCAAATACGAGAACGTCCTCGAAAGAATCATTAAAAACGGAGCTATAACGAATAAAATACGACATTTACGGGTTTTACGACGACGAATACGATTTTTATAAAGCTCAAGTCTGATGTGAACAGTAAAAGTTACTGTTCACCAGTAGGTCCGAAATCCAAAAATATCAATTTATGATAACTCGTCTTGATACGAAAAGATGGACATAAGAAACGCAAGAATCGGGTTTAAAACGCGAAAGTTACGCCAGTTTTACTAAAACGGTAATTATAAACGTTTTAACTTATTAAACACAATTTTTCCAAAACCATTAGTTGGTGATTGAGCTATATAGAATATTATGTGGTTATCAAAGTACTATATTACTAGGGAGTTTCATAATGAGGCCTCTTCGGATGGCGTTTCGACGAGTTGTTGGATTTACGATTTAAAGTGTCCTAACTCCTCGAACGTCATGTCATGACACTTTAATAAGAATAGCCCGATACCGATAGTACTATGTAAACAACTTTAGGATTATATTCCAATATTGTTAGATTAAGTACTCCGTAACTTATACTACCTTAAATTTTAATTGGAGGATGCATTTGGATATCAATTCGCGCGTGGCGCGTTAAATTGTGATACCACTCGGCATTACTCCACGATCAAGGTGAGTTCATAGCCCCCACATTTTACATGCTTTTGTTTTTACAAAGTTTTTGGGGTGAAAAACATGCAATGCTTTACAATTGGACACGCAAGTGGATAAGTTTTCATGTTATGATTACATGTGCCTAAGTAGGAATAACCATATCTGAGCCCATTATCATGAACGTTAATTGTGAGCAGGCGAATGTTATTAATAGATCTATTGGGTTTGACACAACCCCGTTCGGGGTGATTAGCTATCACCAGTGAAACGAAACGTATACCAGTCGAACATAGGATGTATTTGCGGTTAGAACATCACACTGGGCACACGGCCATTAATTTGGCCACCAATACCTGTCAACATCATGTCATGCGCTTATAGCAAACGTAATTAACATTTAATGAAAACTGCATCTGTTGCATTATCATACACTGGTGAAATCTTGTGGTCTATAATATAAGATATATCAAACCATAATTCACCAACATATTTGACGATTTAAAGCAATGTTTTTCAGGGTGATTCAATAAGCACAATGTAAGGTGCGAATGTATACATTGTGGTTTTGATTTGGATGTCTTGCATTAAAGATATTGTCGCATTTCATTTTGTTTATCTGTTAAGGGCTGAAAAGTATCTTGGTATTTGATTAATGAACAAGTTAAGCTACGGCTTTTGTTACCAATGACTTTTGTTAAATCCAATGTATCGTTTTCCCAAACGCCTTTTTGTCGAATCAAACATATCATCATTGGTGATTGTTGTATTTCATGAAGTAACACGCCCCTACCCATATTCCGCTGCGAAGACCCAATTTGGGGTGTTACACAATGAACATGTGACACTTTAATAAAAACCTTTGGATTAACTTGGTATCTATCACAACATACCTGCAAACATTATGTCAGGTCTAGAAGATGTAAGAATACATAAATGAACCAATCAATGACCTAACAAATGAACAGTCACTTCTTCACCATCTTCATTCCTTTAGCATGAGGCTTTTGATTTTGACATGGAGAGCTTGCAGTCTTAACTTCTCTAAAACCAAAATTCTTCAATAATTTCAATAACATATTTTATCTTGACTAATAAATATGTCATGCCTTCATTTGCTGCAGCATGTATCCCAAGAAGAATGTAAGTTCTCCCATAGAACTCATCTAAAATTTCTCATGCATCAACTTCTCAAATGCAATGCATAGCTCCTTCTTTGTTGAACCAAAGAATGATATAATCCATAAAAGCAACTATAGACTGCAAAATATCACCTTTGTGCCTTTTTGAAGAATAAGTGTCTTGTCAATTTCCCTCTTGAAACACATGTCCCAACAGATATAGTTGACAAGGTTCATACCAAGCTCTAGGAGCATGATTAAGCCATACAATGCATATTTCAACCTTATATACCCTATCCAGAAATGTCTGGATCTTTACAAATCTAGGTGGTTGACATACATACACCTCTTCTTTAATATTCTTATAGAGAAAAGCACTTTATATATCCATTTGATACACCATAAAATTTTAAATGAAGCATAAGCTAAAAATAGCCTAACTACTTCAATCTTGCAACAGGGGCAAAGACTCATCAATCAATCCCTTTCTTCCTGTGTGACCCTTGGGCAACCTTAGTCATCTTGCTTTATTTCATAATCAGAAATCCCTTTCATCTTTTTATTCCTAAAAACCCCATTTAGATGCCATAGCACCTTTAACCAATTTGGTAAATCCACTACTGTCCAAACAAAGACCTATGTAAACTTGAATTGTAAGATCTTCCTACAAAGCCCTATCCAGCTTGATCCTCATGTGCATAAATTCCCCTTTTAGGGTTCTTCCTATGATAGAAAAGCAATTAAACAAGCAGATTTTGAACGTCTTTATGGTTTTGTTCTTTGTTGATAGTACTAACAACCCATGTTCCACCCCAATTATTTAACATCTATCTTGTTGTGTAGCAGATTGCAAATCTCCAATCACTTGATCAAGGAGAAGAACTTTATGATACTTGTAGTTGGCTTAGGACTGAACTTGGATTATTGGTATCCAAATTGTTCATTCGTTCAGCCACTGTACCATATCTTCAATCATCTCATGAGAATCACATATGTATATCATCCAAAGTAGGCAAATTGGAGTCAAATGGAAGGTCTTCGAATTCTTCCAAAAGTTCATCCAAAATTGATTTAGTAGTCGGAGCTACATAATCATCATTAAGTGGTGTGGTGTTAATGGGTTCTGGGATCAAAGGTTGTACAATTTCATCTATTTCATCAGGGATGTTAAAAAATCCCTAATTTGTTCTACGTCCTCGACCGTAATATCCCACATATCAAAAGTATCCCCATCATCATCATCTTCCTCCTGATCCTCCTCCGAATTATCATCCTGTTCCCAAATATTATCCTGAAATATACCATGCCCCATTCTCTTCATGTTTTCAGCTCCTGTTCTAAATAAGTCATCCAAGATTTTATCAAAGTCGGAATCCTTAGTGTTAGGTGTATATGGTGGTTGAGCGAAAAATTAGGGTGTGAAACCATAGGAGTGATTACTGAGTGGATTCATTCCTAGGCCTTGTTTAGCAACATATAGATTATATTCGGCGATAGTCATGTTTTCAATGTCAACATCGTTGCTTACCTTGGTAGATACTAAATAATTCTTAGGATAGGGTTGAACAGGTGGAGTAGGTAAGTAATGAGAATACGGATAGTAAAAAGTATTACTCTTATTTCGGTGAAAAGAGTTAAAATCCGTCTCATCATAATGTGTTGGACTTATTCTGGATCGAACATCATCCCATAATCTCCTTCCTTTCGCAGCTTCATACTCAAGGTACTCGCATATCGTCATGTTCTCAATGTTAGGCTCCATTTCCATGTTACCTGAAAATCAAACAAGAGATAACAGTAGATTGTGCAATTACAAGGAAACAAATACTGAAATAAAATATATACAAAACTCAAATTTAAAACCTAATTAGCTCCCCGGCAACGACGCCAAAAACTTGATGCGTATTTTCTTTTAAATATTTATTTACCAAGTTTTAAATTTATAAAACTCGTTTCACCTTACAAACGCACTAACGGGCAGAGAACCCGATCGTTAGTAGTGTAGTTTTGGTAAATCCGAGGTCGTCCCAAGAGCTAAAGGGCAGTTACAAATCTGAGTTTAAATTGGTTGTCACGTTTAAAAAGCTGTTTAGAATAATTGATTTGTAAGAGAATGAAAACTTTAAAGGAATGAACTAAGTAAGATTAAATAGATGGAGATACGGTCCTAATTACTTCTTAATTAACATAATGATTCAATGATTCTATTAATTGGGAATGTCAGGATCAAATGGTCATCAAATCCTTACTTATCTCGTGAAAGACCAGTCCTACAGGTCATAGTAACTGAGACTTTGTCCCACTGGTCATGATAAGCGAGCATCATATTCGGCATTCTTATGATCAAAGTAATTTAACCAAACACATAACCAATATTAACAAGAGACAAATGAATCATAATGAAAATTAATAAGAAAAGCTTAGCTGAACATGGTATTCATACAATCAATATCACTGTAAATTAATGAAAGTAATGAAAACATGATAATCGAACCAAACTATTATGATGATGATGATCGGGACCGACTTCTCTCTTCTAGGATGGCCGTGGAGTGCTGGAAAAATTGACATGATAATCTAATAATGGGGCAAGCAAGGTCCAAACAACCAGTACTAGCAAAACCCGTGGTCACATCGATATCAAGAATATCTAACGAAACAATAGTGAGACCACGAGATTAAAAATAATTAACCAAGGAATAATTAATAAATTAAATGACAATAGTAAAATTAAACATAATAAATATCAGATCACAAATAAAGCTGAGACCAAATAAAATTAAATAAAAATAATTAATTGAAATCAATTGTAATTTGTAGAGGAATCATGTACAAATCAAGCTGAAATAATGATCCCGGTACTTTATTTGGTTCGGGTTCGCCCTATACCCAAATCACGCAAGACATGCAACAATATCTTTTTTTTCTTTGTCTTCGTGCGTCGGTAAAGAAAAAAAAAAACCCAAACAAAGAAAAGCACCCCCGATTGAATTTTTTAGATAATAACTAATTTGATTTCATTCTTTTATATTTAACTAAAATAGAAGTTTTTGAGGTTGGTACGAGTTATCCCTGAACTTCAATGGTGTATAAAGTGAAACTTGTATTAAAATGCACAAAATACTCCCCTGTATGAATTCATACTTTACGCCGTAATTTATTGGTTACGGCTTAACCTCACCGACGTGGTTTCGTCCGAAAAACTTTTTGTCGTTACGTCGTAAACTTCTGACGCGGCTTTCCTTCATTAAGTGATAATTTCGGTTACGGCGTAATAAATATTCACGTTGCGCCGTAACCTTTAATCGGCAACAATATAATTTCCATAATAAAAGATTATGGCGTAACCATATTGGATGTTACGCCGTAAAGCCTCGTCAACACCGAATCTTCATAATAATTACGTGATCATCCAAATCTTAGTAATAAATGGTCAGTTACGGCGTAACTCATGTAGGACGTTATGCCGTAACATCCTCTAAGCTTCCAATTAGGCATTGTTAATTATTAAAAATATAGTACCCCTACTAAATAATATAGTAGTGGTATTATTCTTCATATTGGCATTTGATCTACATCCTGTAGAAATTTAGTAGCTCTCCATTAATTTAGTATCATCTACTAAAAAAATTAGAATTTGCATCTAAATTTCGCCATTTTTCGGCCTTCGTGTTCCATTTGCCTTAATTCACCTAAATTCATAAAATAATTGAAATAAATATCGAATTCATATAAAAGTGATATAAAGCAAAGCAATAAACGCGGGAATTTGATATGAAAAAGTATTAAATATTTGATGTTATCATTTACATTTATAAAACCCTAACTACCTCGACTATTCCTACGCACTAAAGAGCAGTGTACCCTATCGTGTATAGTGTAGTGATTGGTAAGTACGGAAAGAAAGCTTGTTTGAATATTTGAGATTATCATGGAATTATTGTGGATTGTTTGGCGGTAAGCCTTGCTGTCGAAAACGAAAATGCATAGTGGCAGACAACTAGACAGGACGAACGGATTCAATTACTATGATCCAACGTCTAATCACAACCTTTAAATTGAGGTGTTCCAAGCAACTAACGAGATACGCTTAATTCTAATAGGTTGTCTCCTTATTAGCTCGCATTCTTAACCAAGTATTAAAAACGCTAAGGGTTCGCTTTAATGGGTCTAGGTCGAACGTCTACAAGTATTGGTCATCCTGTAGACATTCATGCACAAGGTCTTAGGGATCATATAGATCCTAACGCACTCAATCTAATATTAATATTAAGCAGGTTCACAAGAATTTCAAAGCGCACTACATAAATTAAAAGAGAAGCGAAAGAACAACTAGATCATAAATAATAATCAAAAGATAATTACTCAATTAAATGCCAAGAACAAATAATAAACCACAATTAATAACATATCAATAATAAATTAAACCGCAAGATCTGCTAAATCAAAATAATAATTGAATTATATTGACCATAATAAATTGAAGCATAATTACAAACTGTGTTGAATTAGTGCTCTCGATCCCCTAGTCGGACGTCATGGCACACCCCGAAGGGCTTGCCCTATACCCAAGTAAGCAGGCAAGTTGCTCCTCTTTTTCCTTCTTTTCTTCTCGTCGGCTTACACCACCAGGGACGAATTTCTGAATGTCCCATTCAATTAGTATTTATACTAATATAACACTTTGAGTCTTTGACGCTTATGGTCTATTGTCTTCCTTTGAGTTTATAATTAATTTTCGTAACTTGATATCATTTGTACAACTTCAACCCCTGTGATGAGTCAACATTACGACGTAACGGCATCGACCACGTTACACCGTAAACTTTCTGACGCGGCATTCCATCTTTTAGTATTAAAATTGGTTACAACGTATTATATCGAACCCTTTACGTCGTAACCCTTAGTCAACATAAACTCTTTCATCATTGAATTAATTTACGCTTTAACTCCCTCGGGCCATTTATGCCGTTCAAAGCCTTATCAGCATTAAATCTTCGTTAATAATAATTAATTATGGCATAATCTATTGTGTCAATTACGCCGTAATTTCTTCCATAATGCGATTTTTTGCATATTTCTTTATTTTGCCGTTTTTTCGGCATCTTTTCGTTCAATGCCTTTAATTACCTGAAATCAGAAATATAAATAAATATGTACATGAATTCATATAAAAATGATATAAAGTAAGGCAATAAACTCGAGAATTTGATATATAAAGTATTAAATATTTGATGTTATCATAGATCAAAGTATCATTGCAAATTTAGTCCTTTAAATCATAGAATCTTGGGAAGTGCTATGCAACAATTCTATCGAACACTTGTATTTCTTGAGCGGGAAGAAGGAAATGACAAAAATGCCCTCACATGCTACATAATGGGATATTCATTAGAGAAAACTATTCATGGGGATTTTGCACTACCACGTAGGATAGAGAGATACAATTGGAACTAAGTTGTTGATCCCACTTTAATAGATCGAATTCCTTAAGCTTGTTTAAGGATTATTTATATTAGATAAATTTAACACAACTATAGTAGAAACTATGTTTTGGGAAAGTATAAAGATTATGTGTAATCTAATCTTAATATTTAGAAGAATTATCAATGAAACAGTAACTCAATGAACATACAATTTAACAAATAAGCTCCAATATTATTAATGATAATAATACGAATACTCTCAAAGTATTAGGGTTACAAAGACCTTGAAGCTAAGAATATAAAAAGATATATGAAAAACTATATATGAAAACTATATCAATCTCTAGCACTATGAACCTCCTTTTATACACCAAGGAGCCCTAGTCGGCTTACAATACTTTCCTAAGTATCCATAATCTTTTCTATAAACAAATAACTTAATACATATCATATAAGCAATACTAACACCAAACAATACTAACTTATTAACCTTAGCAGCATTAACTTATCTCTGAGCAGTCTTAACCTTAAGCAGTACTAACTTTGTACTAGCAGTAGTAACTTATCACTAGCAGTAGTAACTACTCAGAATAATTCACTAGCATAACTAAATTTACTAGCATAATAAACTGCCAGGATAACACTATAACTATTTTCTTTGAATTTTCCATGGAGTAGCACTAACTTTAGCTGAGCAGCATTAACACAAACATGAGCAACAGTAATTCAAACAGCATCAAGAAGACTTTTAATCCCAACAATCCTCCCCTAAACTTTATATTCTTCTTCAAAATCATCAAGTTTCTTCATTTAAAGCTTCATCAATACCAGGAGGATGCTTCCAAACGCTTCTTTACATCTTAAGTTATTTTATGATAAATTTAAGAAGCTGATAAGCCATTTTACTTTCATAATCAATCATAAGCTTCTTTTCCAACATCATTGTAAGTATAGATGGTGTAAGAGGATACTTCTTCTCTACCAACATATAAATCAACATATGTTGCATCCTCAAGAAATGTACTCCACAGGAGTCATACAACTTCCAACTCAACACTTTATAGTCTTGTTGATTCTTCCATACTTTATCTTCTATATGTGATTCAAACATTGTTTTCAAATCCCCCCATAATAACAAATCCAAGTCTTCCACTTGGTCCGTGTTACTCATCTTAGCATTTTACCAACTTGTATAAAGTTTCCAAATCTTTTCTGTCAAAACTTTTAAGCATGTGACTAAAGATCATGTACATTTGAGACTTTCCATCAGCTCTTATTATTTGATAATAGCTTTTTCTTCATCTTTAATGAATCTTCCCCTTTAACAATACTGGATTCTTAACAGACAAATGAATGTCATTGGTTGCTACTTCTTCTTCATCTGGAATGATTTCCATTAAATTTTTAATCTCTGTTGTTTTCTTTGTCCATCTTCTACCTTTTGCTTTCTTTGTAATCTCTTATGCATAGCTCAGGTTTGTTTTTTTTTTTTTTTTTTAATATTTTTTTTTTTTTATCATATCTCACTTTTAATTTTCCTTCTAACCAACTTGTTTATAAAGTCTTAAATGTATAATACCCTTTTGATGCTCTGTCAAACATCTTTTGAATAAATCAAACCCTTCAACTTCAAAAATCATGACTGATCCATCCATGTTCATTAGGTAAGTACACATTATCTTCTCTGTTGAGCTTTTATTGGTGGGTGTTTTGTTCTTTTTCTCTTTTGCTCTTTTAGCAGCAAAAGGATTCTTCTTTCTCTAAGAGTTTGTTTGAAATAAATGTAGCCTTTTCTTCAGACAAGACAACTCATCTTAATCCTGTGCTTGCAATCTTTTATGCCAATAAAGATCAATATCAATCTTTTCCTATATATCATCCCATGTTTCAATCAAGGCAATATTGGCTTCTTGTTCTTTTTCAGCTTTCTCTCTTGCAAGTCTTTCTTCTTCATCAAATTCAGCTTGTAGATTTAAAGCAGTTTCTTCATCAGCAAGATTTGATCTTTTCTTCTTCACAGTTCTATTCAATATTCCTACTTACCCTTTGTCCTGTGATGTTGTGAAGAGTATTTGTGTAGATTTTTTGTTGTTAGATTCACCCAGCTCTTGTAGTACACAACCCCTTTCTGCTTGGGATTTGTACTTTTCATTTCTTTAAGTGCTTGAGCCAAAGTAATATCATCAACAGAGTTATGTAGCAGTAGTTGTAGTAGCAGCACTAACAGTTGTTGCAGTCACTAACATACTAACTCTATCGCCAGCAGCACTAACCTGAGCAACATCAATAATTAGCTTAACAGTATTAATAACTTCAACTACTTCTTCTGCAACTTCCTCACCAGCAAAAACATTCATATCATGAACATTAATCAGGGAATTTCTTCATTTGCATCAATAGCATCAGTCCTCCCCTATTTGGCAGTGCATCCTCTACCCAAACTTTCTTTATTATCAGAGGAATACAACCCTATGCAGTCAAACCAACATTGGTATAATCTCTTAGCTTTATGATTCTTACCTATTTTTCCTTTTTCAAGCCTTCTGACCCTCCATTATCAAACTATTCAATGCTTCCATATTTTGATAGGTCCTTTGTCTTCTCCAAATCAAGAACCCTGTTTTGTAAATATGGTACAATAGTGCAACAATTCCTAAGTTTAATCTATCCTCATCACTTCGAAGTGGTTACCTTCTTGCGGAGCAGTGTACATTAGAATTTTTAGATACATTCTCAAAACCTAGTTGAGCAATATTACCCTATGGTTTCATGTGCACCTGTGACCCAACCTACTTAGTTCCTTTGAAACTATAGTACATAGTGTTGCCTTGTATCGGGTTGTAGTTATGTTACCGGACTGTCCTACTCTTACATCTTAAACGAGAAGCAGAGTGGGCATCCCTTACCAAACCAATCACCCAAACTCCTTATGGACAGCCACATCAACAACACTTCCAGTAGGATCACTTGGCTGAGGTATCTGAGTGTCTTTTCTTTTAGGCTTCCTAGGTTTTTGTGTCTCTTTAAGGTTGAGGATATGGTTGAATAAAAGTAGGTATGTGATGGGGACCAGTTAGATTTGTTAAACCTTCACCCATTTGTGATTGGTTTTGTACCACCATTGTTGGAAATAAAGGTGTTACTCTACTAAAAAACATTTTCCTATTCTTTTCAAATTACCCAAAAAACTTTTTAGTGTGAGAAAGTGCAATATAAAATTCTCTTTATTAGTTTGACATCCCTCAGGGAGTTGTTGGTCCAAAAAGATTTGTACAAACCTTGGATACATTAAAATTTTGCCAGAAGAATTATCCAAGTTTCTAATCATACTATTAAAAATCAATTTTGAAAAGGTAAATTTCTGATTTGTTGCTAAACAGATAATGGCAGATGCCATAGTACTACTAAACTCATTCCATGTAGTAGTCTTTGAACTTAGACATTGTAAAATAGTATGAATTAGAAATTTCCATTGGGGGAAAAGAATGGTTTATAAAATTGAGTTATTTGTGAAATTTACTCATACTTCATCAATTGCAAGTTGTTCAAAAATGGTAGAATTTAGTAAACAATCAATACCTTCCTCATCTGCTAGTTGAAGATCTCTTCTAATAGATGATTTAGTGATGATTATCTTCTTGTCATCTACTAGGGCATGTAGTGATTCTTCCCCATTGATAGTTTTTAAGCCTTTACAGTAGACTAGAAATGTCCAATGCAAGAAATAAATATAGTATGGATAAATCGTTAATGCAAAACATTATATGGTGTGCATTCAAAAAAAATCCACAATTTGTTCCAAAGCCCATCACTCTAGTAGGTTTAACAAAGACGCTACCCATAATAATGAGTATTTGGCAAACTTAGAGTCATTCATTTGGTGTGTGGTTTTTGATAATGGATTATAGATTAAATTAGTTGATTGTAATTAAGAGTAATGAAAGAGTAAAATTGTATTAAAGGATCGAATTGTAAACCCTAAAACAAAAGTAGCTAATGGAAAATACCCTCAACAACATTAACTTTCACCCAGCAGTATTAACCCAACAGTAGTAAGTTATGCCTAGCAGCATTAACTTTGAGTCACCATCATTAACTCTAATTCCATTCCAAACAGCATTTCCATCATCAATTTAACACTTCTCTTTGCTTATCCTGCAAAATGATAGTCCAAAAACCAAGAAAACACATGCATAGCCAATTTTTAACGATTAGCACAGTATTAATTATACCTGACAGTATTAAGTAAAACTAACAGTAAGAAACTCAGGTAGTAGTAAGTATTACCCGCAATATTAATTATTCTTAACAGCAGAAACTTTAAAAGAAAGAATACAGTACTAATTCATACAAAACACTACAAAAACATAAAGAGATAAAAGACTTATAATGATTTAGAAATCCAATACTATCAATCAAATATTGAATATCTACTTACATCAAAAGCTTTTGGTAACAAATCTGCAACATTCTAGACAGTATGGATTTTGACCATTTGGATTCCAATTTCTTTTCCATTTTCAATCTCTAATAAAATGATGTCTGATCTCTATATGCTTTGTTTTTTTAATGAAAAATAGATTTTTAAATATATACAAGAAGTACTGTTAATATCAAAAAAGATCGTGTATGCTTAAAATTATACCATAATCAAGTATTGATTCTGAATCCAAAGGCAACTTGTCCGCAACACTTGAAGCAGCCACATATTCAGCTTTTGTTGTGGAATTTGCAACCACTGTCTGTTTCTTGCACTGCCATGATATTAATCTACATCCAAGGAATTGACAATCTCCTGTTTGTAGACTTCCTATCCAAGCTTGCTCTAACTATAATCACTATCAGTGTATCTACCAGAATCAAAAGGAGAATCATTTGGATACTAAGGCCTAATGTTTGGTTGAGCCTTTAAGTACCTAAAGATCCTTTTCACAGCATCATATGTGAAACCTTTGGAATTTACTTGGTACCTAGCACAGGCACACACTACAAAACATGATGTCAGGTTTGAAATGTAAGATACATAAATGAACCAATCATTGACCTATACATATGAACATCCACTTCTTCACCATCTTCATCCTTAAACAAAGGCTTTTGAGTTTCCATTAGTGTGCTTGCTGTCTTGACTTCTGTAACCCCAAATTTCTTCAAAATTTTAGCAACATATTTATCTCGACTAATAAATATGCAATCCTTCTTCTGCTGCACTTGTAATCCCAAGAAGAAATGCTGTTCTCCTAAAAAACTCATCTAAAAATTCTTATAACATCAATTTCTCAATGCATTGCATAGCCCTTCTTATTGAACCAAAGATAATACATCCACCAAAACTTATACCAGCAAAAGTATTACCTTTGTGCCTTTTGATGAATAATGGATCTTTGTACAATTTTCCCTCTATTGACAACATTATTCCAACAGATATGTTGACAAGGTTTCATACCAAGCTTTAGGAGCTTGATGTAGTCCATACAGTGCTTTTTCAACCTTGTATACTCTATTAGGAAAGTCTGGATCTTCAAATCCTGGTGGTTGACATACATACACCTCTTCTTCAATCTTCCTATAGAGAAAAGCACTTTTTACATCCATTTGATACACCACAAAATCTTTAAATGAAGCATAAGCTAAAAATAGTCTAATTGCTTCAATTCTTGCAACAGGGGCAAATACTTCATCATAGTTAATCCTTTCTTCTTGTGTGTACCCTTAAGCAACCAATATTAATTTATTTCTTATCACAAGTCCCCTTTCATCCTTTTTATTCCTGAAAACCCATTTAGAGCCTATAGCCCTTTTTCCATTTGGTAAATCCATTAAAGTCCAAACTTCTTGTAACTTGAATTGTAGAAGCTCTTCTTGCATAACCTCTATCCAGCTTGGATCTTTCAATGCAAGAGTTACGTTTTTGGGTTCTTCCTGTGATAAAAAGCAAGCAAACAAGCAGTTTTGAAGGTCTTTATAGTTTGTTCTTTGTTGAATAGTACTAACAAACCCATGTTCCTCCAAATTCTTTGACATATTTCTTGTTTGTGTAGCTGATTTCAAATCTCCAATCACTTGATTAAGAGGATGATCTTTATGAATTCTTGTAGTTGGAATAGGACTGAATTTGATTGTAGTATCTAAATTGTTCATGTCAGCTACTACACCATCATCTTCATCATATCTTGAGAAGTCAAATATGCTATCATCTTCTAAAGCAGGCATATTTTAATCAAATGAAAGTTCAATGCTTGTTTTTCCACCAACAGCATTAACCTCATTTGTGCCAGCAGCATTAATAGTTGAACTAACAGTATTAACATTGTTAGTGTTGTTAACATTATCTTCCTTCTCTTGATCTTTACATTCACTTTTTTCTTAGATCTTCATCAACCTTCTTTCCATCATCACTTGAAGGTCTGGATCTATCATCATGAGAACTCTTTGGATCTTGAGAATATGGTGGATTAGCAGTCCATAATTGTAGCAAAATGTAATCCTTGACAGGTTTTGTATCCTTTCTAGCTTGACCTGCATTATCACTTGCTTTTGTACCTGCAAAACCATTAGACTTTGTACCTGCAACAATTAGCTCATAATTAATTATTCTTGTTAGTGCATCAATATCAAATAGCCAATCTGGTCCACTACCTACAGCATTAGGTGTACTCTCACTAAACTTAATATGCAAGTTTTCTTCCACTATCCTTGTTCAACTATCGAATACTCTAAAGGCTTTACTATTCAAAGAGTATCCAACAAAGAAACCTTCATCAATCTTACCTTCAAATTTTCCTAACTTATCTAAGGTAAAGAATGTAACAAGATACCCAAATGGTCTCATAAAACTTAAAGTTGGTGTTCTACCATGAAAAATTTCATATGGGGTCTTGTTATGAGGCTTAACTACTAACACTCTATTTTGCACATAGCAAGCAGTATTAACTGCTTCTGCCCAAAAAGTAGTTGGCAACTTAGAATCAGCTAGCATAGTCCTAGCAGCCTCAATTAGTGTCCTATTCCTCCTCTCAGCAACTCCATTTTGTTGAGGAGTTCTAGCTACACTAAATTGTCTCAAAATACCTTTCATCTCACAAAACTAATTCATTTCTCTGTTTTTGAACTCAGTCCCATTATCACATCTAATCACCTTAACCTTGTGATCTACTAGATTTTCTATCCCATTTATAAAGGACTTAAGAATGCCACTAGTCTCATCCTTAGTAGCTAGAAAGAAAACCCATGTAAACCTACTGTAATCATCTGTGACAACTAGGCAATACATTTTCTTCATAAGGCTTTTTACAAATGTTGGACCAAACAAGTCCATATGCAACAAATGTAAAGGAAGACTGATTGAGTTCTCTGTTTTGGACTTACAAGAGGCTCTGTGCTGCTTTCCCTTTTGACAAGCAACACAGGTTTGATCATTTTCAAAAAGTTTGGAAGGTAAACCTCTTACAAGATTTCCCTTAACCAATTTATTCATGGTTTTAAAATTTAAGTGACCTAGCCTTCTATGCCAAAGTTTAGATTCATCAGATGTGGCTTTTGCAAAAAGGTAAGTTAAACCTCCTTTAGGAACTATGTTCTTTAAATCAACACTATACATATTATTCTTTCTAGGAACTCTAAGTAAAACTTGACTTTCATCAATTAACTTAAAGTTTGGAGATAAAACAATACATTCAGTGTCATTAAAAAGAACACTATTCTTTTATCACACATTTGTGAGACACTAAAGAGATTAAACTTTAACTCTCTCACAAAATACACATTTTCAAAATCTAGATTACCAGTTTTAATGGTACCTTTTCCTGTGATTTTCCCTTCTTTGGGGTTCCCTCCAAAAGCAACATATCCTCCATCTATCTCTTCATAGTCTATAAGATAGGACATGTTCCCTGTCATGTGCCTTGAGCATCCACTATCAATTACTCCTTGATCCTGTAAATCCATTTATGGATTGCCCTGCACATTAGATAAGAAAATCAGTTTCTTTTAGGGACCCAAGCCATCACTGACTTGGATCTGCCTTGTGCATCAATATAATCAAACTTTTTTAGGGTGATTGATGCACTGTTGTGTTTAGAAACATGGTCTAAAACTTTAGTCTTTGGTTTCCAAACCCAACAAGCTGAGGCCTTAACAGCATTAAAATTATTTCCCTTAACAGCATTAACTACTGCTTTTGGCCTAGCAGTATTAATTTTTTTTACCTCTAACAGTATTAACCCTTTGATTAATATTACTTTTTATAAAATGCTGTGTTCATATTAATGGGCACTTATACAGTTTAATGTGTATTTTAGAAAGATATGACATTGGTCTAGCAGCATTCACTTTTTTTTTGAGTGAGCAACATTAAGTTGTCTAGCAGTATTAACTAATACTAAACCAGACTTCATTAGTACTGCTCTTGGAACAAAAGTTATTTTTAGCATGATGGGGGTGAGTCTATTAGCAAAGTTTTGATGATTCAACCCTTTGAGCATTGGTTCCAAACAGGTTTTTTTACCATCTTTGATTTGAAATAACAGCTTTATGGTAATCTTATTGGGCCAATCAACACTGCAAATGATCAAAGCTCCACGCACATAACCGCCTTATTAAACATCTCAAAATTGCTTCATAGTTATTGAGACATCATATTGTTCTAATTTTTTTGATTGCCTCTTGGACTGTGAGTGTTTTTCCTATGTTACTCAACTTGTTTAACAATTTTCCGAGTAGTTGATTTACTTGTTTTTTTATATTAACAAACTCTTCTAACAATACTAGGCCTAACTATTTTCTTTTCAATTTTAGGCTGAGACACACCTTATTCACCTCACATCAGACACCCATTCTTCAATACTTGGGGCATCATCATACTTTCTAACTACCTTAGACTCTTCTTTACTAGACATAGCTTTACAGTTCTCAACTACAAGCTTATTAACAAACTCAACTAAACCAGTAAAGGATAAGTCAAGTGTTGGAGGCATGAAATTTCTTGTGTAGGGAGGTGGAACTGCATTATAATTTTTATAGCCTAAACCTTTCTTGCAATTGTCAACTATCTAACACTCTATGAGCTTGTTTCAACTTTTAGATGCATGTTTAAATTTATCGACATTAAGTTGAATGTCATCCTTTTATTTTTGAACTATTTCAAGCTTCTTCCTAAGCTCTCCTATAGCTATTTCTCCTATATGAATTTCAAATTTTAAGCCCTTAATATCTTGTAAATAAATAGACTCATTTGCTTTATAAACTTCAAGTTTTTCTTCCACTGACTCTAAACCTGTCTTATAACCTAGAACCATTAACTCGGATTTCTTTAAATCTTTTAATAGTTGATCATTTTGAGATTTAAGAGATTCAATAGTTTTCAAACAGGATTTTAAACAAATAGAATCATTGGATACCTCTGAGTCAGGACTTGAAGATGAGAAAGCCTTGAGTGCATAATTAGGACCTTCATCTGCCTGATCACTCCAGTCATATCCACCAAGACCATCACATGACACCAAAGTTGTGGAAGTAGATGTTTCCACATGCACTATTCCATTCTGAGCTTTCATTGGATCTTGTTGATCATGATTTCTTAGGGGAGCTCTGCACTCCTAACAAAATGTCCCCTCCTTGTGGGTATTTGTAGCTCACGACTTTGGGACTTATCAAAGCCAATAGTCCTCATTGTCATTAACAGTATGCTTCCTTCATGTATTTCTTTAAAAATCTTCTTGCCCATCATAGTCCAACGATGGTCATAATTGCATCTCAAAATCCATCTCTTCTATGGTCATCGGATGGATTTGTTGCAAGTCCTCATGTACAAGTTGAGACTAATGGTAGAACTAGCCTAAAATAAATGATCAAATAACAGCAACACTCAAGTTATCCAAGTGTGGGGTTATTTTGTAAAGTTTAGTAGGCATTAACTTGATCTAGCATTAGAAACTCATGATCAGATTAACTGCTTGATCATGTATTAACTGGCTTGATGCGAGTATTAAACTGCTTGAGCAGTATAACCTGCTTTTAGCAGTATTCACCTTCTCCATTATTGCAGTGCTGCTAGTAGTTGTTATTAGAAGAGGCACACAAAGCCATGTTATGTGTTCTTGAACTTGAGCTAGACATCCGTCTTTAACGTCTGGGTTCATACACCTTTGAGGTTGTTGTGGATATCATATCCATAGCTCATCTGTATCCAAATTACTATTATTCCTCCAACCACAAACATGTGTTGTTTCCACTCCAGTTACAACTTCTTAAAAATTTTTTATTTAACATCTTTTGTGAAAACTTTTCATCCAAAAAGCTCAACTACTCCAAGCTTTTGATACCTACAAAAGTTTTGATATATGTATATGTAAATATATATGCTACAGAGGTTTATATCTTTAATTATTGCCCCTGCAGCATATGATACATAATACATATCCCCTCACTTGAGATGAACAATATCGAAAGTGATGAAACAGGGGGGTCTTTACAGATCTTTAATGATAGGTCTTCCACGACCGCGCAAAATTTCCGCAAGGTCCGCTAATTCAAAATAATCATTGAATTAAATTGACCATAATAAGTTGAAGTATGATTACAAACTGTGCTGAATTAGTGCTTTCGGTCCCCTAGTCGAACGTCATGGCAAACCCCGAAGGGTTTGCCCTATACCCAAGCAAGCAGGCAAGCTGCTCCTCTTTTTCCTTCTTTTCTTCTCGTCGGCTTACACCACCAGGGACGAATTTATGAATGTCCCATTCAATTAGTATTTAAACTAATATAACACTTTGAGTCTTTGACGCTTATGGTCCCTTGTCTTCCTTTGAGTTTATAATAAATTTTTGTAACTTGATAGCATTTGTTCAACTTCAGCCCCTGTAATGAGTCAACATTACGACGTAACGGCATCGACCACGTTACACCGTAAACCTTTTGACGCGGAATTCCATCTTTTAGTATTAAAATTAGTTACGGTGTATTATATCGAACCCTTTACGCTGTAACCCTTAGTCAGCATAAACATCTTCAGCATTGATTATTTTACGCCGTAACTCCTGCGGGCCAGTTACGCCGTAATGCCTCATCAGCATTAATATCTTCGTTAATAATAATTAATTACGGCGTAATCTATTGTGTCAAATAAGCCGTAATTTCTTCCATAATGCGGTTTTTGTCGTATTTTCTTCATTTTGCCGTTTTTCCGCATCTTTTCCGTTTCAATGCCTTTAATTACCTGAATTCAAAATATAAATGAATTAGGTGCCGAATTCGTATAAAAATGATATAAAGTAAGGCAATAAACTCGAGAATTTGATATATAAAGTATTAAATATTTGATGTTATCATAGATCAAAGTATCATTGCAAATTTAGTCCCTTAAATCATAGAATCTTGGGAAGTGCTATGCAACAATTCTATCGAACACTTGTATTTCTTGAGCGGAAAGAAGGAAATGACAAAAATGCCCTTACGTGCAGGGTATGTGAGGTACATAATGAGAGATTCGTTAGAGAAAACGATTCGTGGGCGATTTTGCACTGCCACGTAGGATAGAGAGATACAATTGGAACTAAGTTTATATCACTGGCGATTTTGCAAAAACCGACAACTTTAAGGACATAATTTTCAATTTAGCCCCAATATAACTAAGGCATGATATATGCACTAGTTGGTTGCACGCGCATAGCGGCGGTGATAAATATATTTATATTATAAAAATACAGTGAATGAAGTATTCTTTTTAGGATGCGGGAAGTTGACCTGGTTCATTACCTGCACGAGAAAACCATTGTCAACCCAACTCTTCCCGTAATTTCTACCCGGTTAGGATGAGTGAAGTCTTTTTGCAACACTCTGAATGTATATGTGTTCGGTGTATATATTTGTTTGGCTTTCCTGTAGCTTTCCCACAACTTTATATTGACATCATCATTCCCGCATGTATAAAGACACTCACACTCTCTTACCCGTCAAACAATCTCCTTCATTAGTATATAATTTTTGACTATTCAATTTTGTATTGATTCGAATAAAATAAACCCACTAAAAAGTTGAAAATACTCACTAAAATAAAGTAAACCCACTAAAATATGAAAAAATCAAAGTTTAAAAAAGTATATCAAAATGGATATTAAATTAAAGAGCAATTTTTTTTAAAATATAATAAAATTAGATAATAATAAAAATAAATAGTTAGAAAGATATTTCAATTTAAAAATAAAAGTAATTTTTCAAATAAGAGGTGTCACATGCGGTGTTTTGAAAGGCTCAAGGCGCACTAAGGCGCAAAGGGCTTATGGAGCCTTGAGGCGAGGCGCAGATCAAGGCGCGGGCTTCATGAATATGAGTCACATTAAATTGAAGTAAATTATAATAGTTTAGGAGAAAATTTATAAATTAATGATGACTTAAATAACACTAAAATAATTAATGTATCTAAAAAATTCAATAGTTAAATCAAAAATATCAAGCAATGTATCATATTCATGGCATGACGAGATTACGTTATCTCATGCATAAAATAGAGGGATGAGTCTGTATGTGCAGACACTTGAATTGAATGACCAAACACTCAAATTGATTGATTTATTTAGTTTCTAGGTAATCTATTATTAACATATGAGCACGATGAATGTTAAATTCGAAAAGAAAGTTTCAAAATCCGTCACCTTTCTTAGGCGCGCCTAGGCTCAATGCTCTAAATCCCAAGGCTCTACGCTTTTTGTGAGCCTTGTGCATGTGCAGAGCATCGATCTGAAAAAAATACCTAGAGCTTGAGCCTTAGAGCCTAGGCGCGCTTTTTAAAACTATGGTCACATGTCACTCTAAAAGTCATTTGTAAAAAATGAGATGAATAGTCAAAATCTCATCTCTTTATTTTATTTTTTAATAAAACGTACATTATAAATTATAATGCTTTATCTATACTATAAAGTAAATTAGACACTCTCTCTTCATTTAATGCCCCAAAAAAATTAAGTAATTCAAGTTATAAAGCATAATGTACAATCCTTAAATGCAATTTTTCACCACAAAATAATTAAATAATCCAAGTTATAAAGCATAATATACAATCTTTAAATGCAATCTTTCACTACAAAATCAACTATCTAACAAATACAAATATTAAAGCAAAATGTACAACATTTATTCCTTCACGCATATGTTACAAGTATAAACTAATTAAATACACTAATTAATGTTACTTTACAAACACCCCTAAAATAAAAAAATATATGTTATTATACATATTGTACAAGCTAATAAAACATACAAAGCTTAAAACAATTTATAGCTAACAAGTTGATGATACATATGATTTTGAAAACTGAACGGGACCAACGGGTTCAACCAAAATCGGAGTCGCCACCGGTTTGGCTAGCCAATAAAATCCGTCCGAAAATAAAACGGAGATGATTGGTCGAAACCGGTAAAAACAGGCGAATCGGGTTGAACTGAGATCATTTTTTTATTCTCGTGTTAATCAGTTCCTTTTTGTTTTGTTGGTGTCTAAACTTTAATTACAGGGTACCCGCCGCTGGCAACGCGCAGGTACCTTGCTAGTATAATAGTATTATGCATCTGCATATGCTTATTTGTAGTTTAGGGTGCGTTTGGTATAACGGTTTACCATGAAAGATAATGATCGGATTTATAATACTATGTTTGGTTGGTGGGATCGGGTTAAAAAGGACCCACCAAAACCATAAATATTACCATCTTCAAATCCAGGCAACAAGGGTAGGTTTTGACGAAAAGTACTGATCCAGGTGGGCCCTTCATTTAAAATGCAACAAAAATGCAACTAAAATTCAAATTTGTAGTTTGTCTTTCATGCATTTTTTAATACCAAAACAATTAAAGTGTACATTTTTTATTATACCACGTTTTAAAATATATTTTTTAGTTTTATCTTATTATATTTATTTATTTTACATCAAATTTAAATCAAAATCTAAATCTTAAACCTAAACCCATCTGCAAACCAAACGGGCCTTTAGTTTTTCGCTTGTAACTTTTAAGCGTTCAACTAGAACCGTATACCAAGTGACTTTCAAAAGAAATTTTTTTTTGCATACCCAATGATATATATCTCGATCCGGCGCTATATAATTTTTTTTATTATAAAATGGTTTAATAGCGTGAGAATTCAGAATTGGTCATCTTTATATTCTTTTACTTTTTTTTATAATTGTTGCATCATTTTGTGTCTTCGCTTTTCTTTCCTTCAAAATCTCACGCAGATAATGTTCACCATGATGCATTCTCTAGTATGATTAATTGATAATGTGACAATGCTTTAATCCATTTTAAGTCTAGTGTATTACAAGAGCTCTGGTAAGCACAACCTTTTGGACTCATCTTTTTAGAAATACACAAACGACACTGTTTAAGTTTCAATGAAATAACGACAAAGTACCTGTTTGGTCAAAGGATACGATCGAACTTCATCTCTAGTAGCTAGTAGCAACAAAGTTTAGATTTGGTACAGCAAGCGTTTTTAGATACTAGCTACGTACATGATCATGGTCGTCATGTACTCATGTTTCATGACATGACGTTATAGTCTCTCAAAATAAATACACTAGCTAGTTTCTGATGATATACACCTCGTCATTGACTAGCTCCCTCTTTGTCGTAGTTACTAGTATATAAAACTACTAAACGTCACTTACATATAGCGCATCCTTTCGATCATTTTGGAAAGATGCGTGTAACTTTAAGAAGTTAACTGATGCATTAGTTGTCATCACAATATTCTTACCGAACTAGAGAAGTAAAACAAAAATGTTTCCTTTGAAATTAACTACCTGGAACAAAAATTCATTAAGTTTCTATAATTTGTATTTGCACATGTGTCCAAAACGCAAAGAAAAAAACAGAAACACCAATTTATATACCTACGTTAACAAATCTTAAACCATCTAACCCATGTCACAACACGTGTTACATTTGCATGTATTCTTACAACTTAACGTGTCCCTATATTGTCTTACCATTATCTCCTTAAACACACACATCCATCAAACATCATTCTCGACAAATAAATGGGCGATCGGTACAACTTCACCGGCCAACCTTATCTCAAACAAAAGCCAAAAACCACAACAACAAACATCAGCCATGGAGGAACAGCGGTACGTAAGCTACGACGACGAACGAACGAACTTGAATCAACTGAACTCATGGGTTTTATGGCCTTACTTGTTTCTAGTGGAGTATTACTCATTCTAGATGGTGTAACTGTGACCACAAGTGTTGTTGGCCTCATATTTACTATACCCTTTGTAATAATAACAAGCCCGATATGGGTTTCGATCGGTGTTCTTCTGTTCTTGTTTGTAGCTGTGGTGTTGTTTCTTAGCTCGTTGGGTTTGGTGGCGGCTGTCCTAGTATTTTGGTTGTCTAAATAAAGGATTGGGACTTGTGATATTTGAAGATTTTTTTTTCACCAAATAATAATGACATTTTAGTGATGCATGTTTTCCTTATTACGGAGTATTTTTTATTTTTTAGGAGAATTGTTGACTGGCTAATGGGAGTGAACACAACTAGACAGACTAAAATCAGGTAAAACTTTTTTCTACAAAGAAGACACGCTTGAGTGCTCGACCATTTCGGCTTTGTTTGCACCAAACAGGTTTTGAAGGTGTGATACTTTGGATAATGTTTATACGCCCTTTTACTGACCCAAACTCGGCCAACTTACTGTTGGTTGTTGGTGCACGTTTTTGTGGTTTTTTAGCTTAGCTTGCTTATTTTAGTTCTTATTAAGATGTTGTCGTGGAATAATCGTGATAATACCCTTTCGACTATGTGAAGAGTGAATGTTTGAGCACCACAACTATAACTCAAAATTAAGAGAGAAAAACCAAGTGTATTTCAAGAAGTGTCTTGGGTGTTTTTTTTTTGTCAAACTCAATAGATAAGCTTTTTATTTATAGCCTTCAGTGTCGTTTTAAGTTGCTTCTATGTTGCTAGCTTGATGCTCTCAAGTTGCACATCATAGCCTTCAATTTCGTTTTAGTAACTTTCTTAAGACTGGAATTTTACTATATCTAGGATTGCGGTAGTGGAACTACATGGTTATGTGTTTTTGAAATGATGTATTGTAAAATCAGGTCGCAAGTCTTTACACAGTTGCGTTTCTCTTAGAAAAACAAAACTAATCAATTTACGTTTCTCTTAGAAAAAACAAAACTACTATGGAATATGATACTCTCTCCTTTGATAGCTCTCGGGCCTATTTTATTCGTTTTATTCGTTACAGGAGAAAGTCATTATCCTCAGGCCTATTTTATTCGTTTTATTCGTTACAGGAGAAAGTCATTATCCTCAGATGCATTGTCTCTGAATTTAGCCTTGCATTGTCTCTGCATTTAGCCCCCTCTTTTCAGCCATAGACCGGGTAGGTTCTCTCGATTCTTTGATAGCTCTCGGGCCTATTTTATTCGTTATAGGAGAAAGTCATTAACCTCAGATGCATTGTCTTTGAATTTATCCTTGCATTATCTCTGCATTTAGCCCCCCCTTTTCAGCCATAGACCGGGTAGGTTCTCTCGATTCTTTGATAGCTCTCGGGCCTATTGTATTCGTTACAGGAGAAAGTCATTATCCTCAGATGCATTGTCTCTGAATTTAGCCTTAAGTCATTATCCTCAGATGCATTCTCTGAATTTAGCCTTGCATCGTCTCTGCATTTAGCCCCCCCTTTTCAGCCATAGACCGGGTAGGTTCTCTCGATTCTTTATTGAAAGATTTCATGAAAGCTGCAATAGGTTAATGAATATCCTCTCTTCTAACTCAATTTGCTTAATGCTTTCTATTGAATCGATTGACGCCAATGTGCCATAAATAGAATCGATTGGTGCCATAAAAAAAGTCCCTTTTATAAATGATGTATGTTTGTTTGCATCTTGCAAACACAATAATAATATGAGCATACCTAAAACGCAATCTTAAACGCTTTATTTAGTTTTAACTTTGAACAATTTGCATGTGTTTATTATTCTTATACACATTTGTGGGTGAAAGGGCGTCGTTTTGGAAGGAGCGATGACATTTTGTGTAACACCCTCAAATCTGAGTATGCAGCGGAATGTTGAATATCCGAAGGCGTTACATTATTGGGTCAATAGCACAAGATCAGAGAACGACTACTAAACGTGTCGTTTGAAAAAGATACATTGGATTAACAAAATACTTGTTTGTTAC
>BQNB010054811.1:0-39389 GCA_026074375.1 Tanacetum coccineum | reverse complement strand
CCAATGTCCTGCCGCACGTTCTTCAACACTACGCCTCGTATCTATCGAGATAGGTAAGATGATCTGCAAGATTGTAATTAAAATCTTGTTATGGGTCATATTGGGAAGTCATAAGTCAACAGTAACTCCCACAACTGTTTTTCCCCCCAAACCTCTCCTTCCTCCCATTTCTTTTTATATAGGTCATTTCTCCCATTTAGTAGTTTAGTTATATACAAGAGTGGTAAGATGGTTATTGATAACGCTTTTAAAGAATGTGATAAAGTGAAAGAATTTGAGCTTATAACTTCAAGTGAAGTTGATAATGGGATCAAGAATATCAAGGAAAGAAGTAGTTTAAGCACTTCAACTTTTGCTAATGAGGATAACAATAATAATGGTTTTCTTGTTTGTGATCCCTTATTTGAGAAAAAGAAGACTCGTCTATGGTGGTGGGACATACAAAAAGAGAATTGTGTTGTTAATGCTTCCAATACAAGAAAGCAAAATGAAGTTTGGAAGAAATAGAAGATAATGGGGTTACATAATTAAATGATCAAGGTGAAGTAAATGATAACAAGCGTATAGTAATTATGGATGAGGGAGATCCTTTAGTAAAGACCACTTCACCACTGAACTTGCGTGAGATGATAGATGGTTTTGATAACAAATTGGATGAAGTGAGTGTTACTGTTACAGGTACGAAGGTACAAAACTTTTAAGTACAAAAGGGGTGTTTGGGCTTGAGATTTGTGGAGTGTTTGTTTTCATTGATAGAAGAACAAACGAGTAGAGGATGACATTTAAAAACATGTTCCTCACTTGGTTTTGGTTAATCTTGAGGACAAGATCATGTTAAGGGGATGGATTGTTATGGGTCATATTGGGAAGTCATAAATCAACAATAACTCCCACAACTGTTTTTCCCCCTAAACCTCTCCTTCCTCCCATTTCTTTTTGTATAGGTCATTTATCCCATTTAGTAGTTTAGTTATATACAAGAGTGGTAAGATGGTTATTGATAACGCTTTTAAAGAATGTGATAAAGTGAAAGAATTTGAGCTTATAAATTCAAGTGAAGTTGATAATGGGATCAAGAATATCAAGGAAAGAAGTAGTTTAAGCACTTCAACTTTTGCTAATGAGGATAACAGTAATAATGGTTTTCTTGTTTGTGATCCCTTATTTGAGAAAAAGAAGACTCGTCCATGGTGGCGGGACATACAAAAAGAGAATTGTGTTGTTAATGCTTCCAATACAAGAAAGCAAAATGAAGTTTGGAAGAAATAGAAGATAATGGGGTTACAGAATTAAATGATCAAGGTGAAGTAAATGATAACAAGCGTATAGTAATTATGGATGAGGGAGATCCTTTAGTAAAGACCACTTCACCACTGAACTTGAGTGAGATGATAGATGGTTTTGATAACAAATTGGATGAAGTAAGTGTTACTGTTACAGGTATGAAGGTACAAAACTTTTAAGTACAAAAGGGGTGTTTGGGCTTGAGATTTGTGGAGTGTTTGTTTTCATTGATAGAAGAACAAACGAGTAGAGGATGACATTTAAAAACATGTTCCTCACTTGGTTTTGGTTAATCTTGAGGACAAGATCATGTTAAGGGGATGGATTGTTATGGGTCATATTGGGAAGTCATAAGTCAACAATAACTCCCACAACTGTTTTTCCCCCCAAACCTCTCCTTCCTACCATTTCTTTTTATATAGGTCATTTCTCCCATTTAGTAGTTTAGTTATATACAAGAGTGGTAAGATGGTTATTGATAACAATTTTAAAGAATGTGATAAAGTGAAATAATTTAAGCTTATAAATTCAAGTGAAGTTGATAATGAGATCAAGAATATCAAGGAAAGAAGTAGTTTAAGCACTTCAACTTTTGCTAATGAGGATAACAGTAATAATGGTTTTCTTGTTTGTGATCCCTTATTTGAGAAAAAGAAGACTCGTCTATGGTGGCGGGACATACAAAAAGAGAATTGTGGTTTTAATGCTTCCAATACAAGAAAGCAAAATGAAGTTTGGAAGAAATAGAAGATAATGGGGTTACAGAATTAAATGATCAAGGTGAAGTAAATGATAACAAGCGTATAGTAATTATGGATGAGGGAGATCCTTTAGTAAAGACCACTTCACCACTGAACTTGAGAGAGATGATAGATGGTTTTGATAACAAATTGGATGAAGTAAGTGTTACTGTTACAGGTATGAAGGTACAAAACTTTTAAGTACAAAAGGGGTGTTTGGGCTTGAGATTTGTGGAGTGTTTGTTTTCATTGATAGAAGAACAAACGTGTAGAGGATGACATTTAAAAACATGTTCCTCACTTGGTTTTGGTTAATCTTGAGGACAAGATCATGTTAAGGGGATGGATTGTTATGGGTCATATTGGGAAGTCATAAGTCAACAATAACTCCCACAACTGTTTTTCAACCCAAACCCCTCCTTCCTCCCATTTCCATTAATCTTAGTTACAAATTCCGTTTATATTTATAGAAAACAACGTTTACAATAAGATGGCGGGCAAACGAGCAACAAGCTGCGCCGCAACCCCTTTTTGGATGGCAAAACCAATCCTACTAAAAATAAAGTTTTGTGTCTTAGGGGTCGAAAAATTACTTTGCACAACCCGTTGAACCCTATTCAAAAACTCCTCTGCTTCCGGTGCTAGGAAACCAAATGTATCAAAAGCAAAAGGGATAAACACGTGTTGATTCTCTAAACAAGCTTTCTCGTGTTTAGCAACTTTGCTCGATTCCGCTTTCAACGCAGCTTGTCCTGCAACAAATCCATTGTCCCTGAGCCCAACAAGAGGGGACACTCCAGTAAGATCCACACAAGCATGTTTCCCCCCGGCCCACCCAAACACAAGTATATCAGCTGGCCGTAAGGTAGACCTCCCTTCGAGTGGATATGTCAGAAAGTTCACGAGGGCCTCCTTTCTAGAAGAAATTCCAGCTCGTTTAAGAACATCATACAGAACATCCCTAACCAAATCATGCCTATATTTGAAACCAGGTAACTCCTTGCAATGGACCGCATGCTCACCAAAAGAATCCAAACAAACCTTGCGGCAAACTGGGCAAGGCTCATCAACCGGAAACAGAGGGATCATTAGCCGGTACTTAAGGATAGTCCGGTACTCCAGAGCCGACATATGTTGGCCTAGTCCTTCAATGGGGATAACGGTCAAGAAATTCTGAGCACGGGGAGCTCGGAGACATTCAACTACTGCTTTTTGGCGAGGGGATAAATCAAAGCTCACTCCCAAACTCTTGACAATTTCACTAAATAGGGCACACGCCAAAACATTCTAGGCTTTGGGGGGGCGGTGTAATATATAAGCCGTAGCCTTTTAGCTGATTCCCCAGCTTATTAGATAAGTTGGGGGACTAGTTCTAATTTTTCCCTTGTTCTTTGAAGCATTTAGGAATTTTCTTGAATTTTTGGTAATTTTCCATTATTTGTTAATTTTTAATCATTTTTCTTAGTTTAAAACTTTCGAAAATTAATATAAAATAGTAAAATAACTTTTAAAAATACAAAAAAAAAATTTAGTATTGAATAAATACTTTTGGGTTTACATTTATTAAAAGCATTTTTATCCTTTTTAGATTTTTAATTTCATTTTTAAGCCTTTTAATTTAGATTTAAAAATAGGATTTTATTATTAGAAATAGTTAAAAATAGTTTTCTGAGTTTTTATAATATTTTAGATTTTTCTAAGTTTACAAATTATTTTTTAGAATTTTTAAGAATTAATTTACTATTTTCTAGGATTTAAATAGGTTTATTTAGTTTTTTAATTCATAATAAATTCAAAAATAATAAAAAAAATAATAATTTTCTTTTTCTTAAAATTTTCTTTAGTCTTAATTCAGGTTTAGAATTTAAATTTGCATTTTTAGGAGTTAAATTTAGTATAGTTGCTTATTTGTCGCGTTTTAATTGTCCCTGTTAATTGTTTTAGTGCATTAATTGTTTTTGTTTGCTTGTTTTAATTGCTGTTTTTAATTAGTAGTTATAGATAATCAAATCAATCTTTGTGTTTATTCAAATCTTTGTCCAAACAAGAACGTGGTTTCAATTTCATAAATCGTTGGGGAAACGACCCGGGGAATCATTCTTCCCAGTTAATATACGTATTATATTATATATATTTTTGAATAATTTCCTCTTTACCTTTGTCCTCAAGGGTAATCTGGTAATTTTCCATCATTTATTATATTTTATAATTACGTATATATAGATTCTGGCGAATCACTTGTGCTGTTGTATTATGAAGTAACGCTCCTTGACATATTTCCGCTGCGACACATTTTTGGGGGTGTTACAGATTGGTATCAGAGCACTAGTTATAGAGAACTATGTTGCATATTTTCCCTCAGAATATAAACCGTTTTCACAAGCATTGCCATCCATGTAAATATTTTCAAGTGCATACAAATACTTGCCTTACTTGCTTACATTACTTGTTACATTAAGAGTCTTATTTGACATACCTTATCATACATACATACATACTATATATATATATTATATATATATATTTATATATATATATTATATATACTATATATATATATTTATATATATATATATTTAATATTATATATATATATATATATATATAAACTATGCTTGCATCCTTTTGCGTATATCTTACGTTTATTTTATATAAGAGTTAATTATATAAATACTAGAACATTTCTTAAGACATTATGAGTTGCACAATGGTCTCATTTATACCTTAAACATTGTGAGTTACACAATGGTCTCATTTTACTTCTTAGACATTGTGAGTTGCACAATGGTCTCACTTCGTTCTCAGACATTGTATGTTAAACACTCTACAATCATTACATATATATATAAACAAAAAATAAAAAAAACTAAAAATATAAATTATCTTATTTTTATTTTTTTAATAATATATATCAAATACCATTTTTCACCCTTCTTGTTCTAAGATATTTTTTCATAACTTTATACAATATCGTATTATACGAAACCCGTCACGATTAGGTTTACATGGAATTATGTATGAATCTAAGTATTACAAGCCTTGTATGGGCAGGACTTGTAATACGAGGATTGATATGATAATTGCTATGTTAACAAAACCCGTCACATTCCTGTTTATAAGGGATTATGTATGAATCTAAGTATTACAAGTCTTGTATGGGCGGGACTTGTAATAGGAGGATTGATATGATAATTGCTATGTTGACTCGTTCATAATGACCTTTATCTTATTTACTTTAACGGTGTGCTCATCAACTATTTTGAACACGATGACGATTTCCCCTAATTGTTTTACTTTCTATCTCCGAAGAGGAGTTATAATCACTCGTCCTATACTCATTTAAGAACATGCATCGTCATGTTAACCACCACCTTGAAGGTTATGTGAGTACGCGTATTGCATCGGAAATTATTAAGTAGGATGATTTATAATCTCTTTATTTGAAAGGATTGGGACGCCTTTTCATTTAAATAAATAAATTGTAAATCACCGAACCATAAGTTTATCAATTCATTATTTACATAAATTAGGACGCTTCTTTATGCAAATAATGAATTATAAATGAGTGGGCTTAATGGTATCCAATATGACACGAGTATGAACTCGAACCCTTTAAAAGTCTAGAAACACAATCGTGTTTCCATCGCAGAATCTTAAAGCCTCACTTGAACTACCCTATCTCATTCTTAAGTTATTACTTTTGGCGTTATAAATCCTTACAATCATGAACTGTTTGTGGAGCTAACCGACTTGTGCACTCTTGAGCTAGTGGATTTGATTCATCCTCGAACTAACGACTTAGTGTAATATTCCACCACCTATCACACAAGCTCTCCCACGAGCTCCTCCTATTTGTTAAACTTTATACTTGGGATATTTTCTCTCGAAATGTCCTCACTCTCCGCATACCATCACCGTTTGTTATAGTTATTGTCGTTAAGGTTGTTGTTGTTGAGTCCTGGAGCGGTCCCAGCTTGTATAACCTTATCCAATAGGTAATGCAACCCCCTTAAACCAGATAAACACCTATCAACGAAACATCTAGTCGAACTATTCATTTCGGGCCACTTGTACGAAGACTTAGGTCGTGATACATCCTAGTACCGCCTAAGTAAGTTGAATACTTACATCTATTAGCCTCATTCGATATTAATCATTGAACATTACAGATATCAGAAACTAGACCCTGTCCTTAAACAGTTAAAACTTTATATAGACATACCAACGCGACTACACTTTCCCCTTTGATGTTTTCACTATTAAGAGACTTCCTTTATAACACGTTAATATTAATTATAAAACTTGTAATGATATTTTTTTAAATACCTATTCTGATGGATTAAATATCTTGATCAAGCCTAGCAAAAATTTATGAAGTGTCAAAACATCGAATTTTGCCGAATGAAGTTATCAACGTCATGTTCAAAACTGGTTTATTAAATCTTAAACTACTTTTTGGTCACACAATCGGTTAACACAAATCGAATCCCGAGACGGGATTCCTTTAAGGGGTAGGTACTGTAACAATCCGCATTTTCACGTCATTTTAAGTCAATAAATATTCAACTATTTATTTTAAACTTTTACGCATTCACTTTTAATTTTCAACGTTTAGTTAAATCACGTAAACTAAAAATCAACATTCAACGTAAACGGGCATCAAACAAGTAAAAGTTTTCGTCAAGCAAGCATTATTTAATCATTATGTAGATAATTATTGACTTTTCACTTGTTATTTTTATTCGTTACGTAAAATGTTTACGTTTCGCAATAAAACTACATTTTTGCATGCATGCAAACCATAAACCATATATACTTCAACAAATACCTAGTATTATATCCAATACCCAAAAACTATATAAAAACTCACTTAAAACCCATTCTAGCCGAAGATATACATACACAACACAAATTAAATCCTAAAGTTTCCACTAACACATAAACTATATTATGTTTTATCCAATGGTTAGAACCAAAAGTGATACTTCTTCTCTAGCTTTCAAAAGTCACCATCCTTGTTCCCTAAGCATGCTTGTATTCGGCCAAGATTAAGAAAAAGAAGAAAGAAAGAAAACCTTGCATGCTTGATGTATCCCATCTCTTACACACTCTACATACCTTATTACACACCTAGTTACTAAAATAAGATAAAAACCTTACCACTTGGTCTCCTTGACTTCTCATTCACACGACAACATACACCAAGCATACTTAAGCTTTGTTAAATCCATCCCATCCTATAATGTTCCCTAGCCTTTGTGTAATATAAACACAAAAGAATGTACAACTTTCCAAGACTTCCAAAAATCTTCACCTTTGTTCCCACACATGCCCATATTCAGCACCAAACAAGGAAAAGAGAAGGACAGAACATAGCATGCTTGTAGTATCACCTCACATTCCATTCCAACATGTTTTCTTACATACCTAGCTACTTAAACAATTCACAACTCCATGCCCTAAACTCTAAAACAAATCGTCCCTGGTGCCTTTCCATTTGATGGTTTCATTAAATGGTATTTGCTAGTTCTCATTTTATAAATATAAGCCATAAAGGTAAACTTATACACACACAATTCATTTGCAAACACAACTCTCTTGTTTCTCATCTCTAACTCACGACTAAGAAAAAGGGTAGTTACTAGGAAGGTTTTTACTTGACATATTTTCATCACTACCATTCAAACTCACAACCTCTATTCTGCTCCCTCCTATACACGACAGAAAACACACTCTTTCTTTTATGGTTATTTCGAAACAACAGCTAGCAACATCAAGGGTGCAAGTGTTTTGGTTAGATAGCTATTTGTAAACTTGGGTTTCGTACTAGGGATTTTGTGATATTTTTTGCATTCGTGTTCCATTCATTCGGGTATAGTAAGCTTCAAATCTTTTTACTTATCTCATGTAGATTCTTATTTGGTCAATAGTTATGTGATTGTAAACTTTAAAACCAAGAAACACATGTGTTCACATAAACAAGCTTCTGATACTTTCGGGTTCATTGAGAAACCCATATAAATACATGGCTTAATGAAATTTTGGGTTTACCATTTCGTCAACGAAGGTTTATGAGTATTGTTCATGCGAAAAATTTCAGCCCTATACTTTATAGCGAAGCGGGAAATAAGTTCACAAATCTGTGATTTTATGTGAAAATAGTGCTAAACTGGGTTGACTTATATCTTGAAAAACGACCCGTTTTACTTGGGTAATGAGTCAGGACTTTAGTGGGATTTTTAGAGGGCTTGGTTAAGAACGTTTAGGACTTGGAATTTCACAAAAAGGGTGAGTAACGAATCTGAAACTGGCATTGAAAAAGTGTTTAAGGCTTCGAAATGGGTCATTTGTTTTTGGACACTTTAACTCCTGGGGAGGGTCGGATATGGTTGGTATTCAAACTGGAAGTCGGTCGTGGACCACGTAGGAAAATAATAGGCTAAAACGGTTAAGAAATGAATGAGATATGTGAGTTAAAAAAATGGTCGTTGCACTAACTAGTTGTTCTGGTCGATTAAATGGGTTAGCTTTCGGGTACTTTTGTAACCACTGAAATAGTAGGTTTAGGTTGGGTTATGGATTATATGTAAACTTGAGCTGGTCATGACCATGTAGGAAAAAGAATGGATGAAAACAACTTAAAAACGAATAAGTTATCGCTATTTGAAAATTCATGATTTTGGCTTAGTTTTGTGTTGGCTGCTTGTGTAGGTCAGGACCCACAAGGGTTTGGACCCAGTTTTGACCCATTAAACATTGTCGTTATAGAAAACTCATAACATGAATGCCATAGTCGACCCGACCGAGAACAAGTATGTATTTTTGGTTTGTAGTGAAAGTCCATATCGAGTTCTAAATAATACCTAAAGTTCTACAAAAATAACTCTTTCTAAACAATAAAAATTGTTAAGTCTTGTTTTAATTAATCTTTCCGACGTCACTATTTCGGCTATTTATTTGAGGCGTTTAGAGACCAAACCGTTAGTTGACCCGAACTAACTATCAAAAGTTCACTTGGTCTAGTTTCCAAAAAGTCTAGCGTCGTAATTTACGGACTCGTATTTAGAGCGTGACGATTCGTCAAAGTTGACCGTTTGACCAAAGTTAATATTTTTCGAAAACAAATATCTTTATTATTTAATCGAAATGCAAGCACATACTAGCCGACGAAACTTCATTTAATTCATTCATATTGCATATTTCGCTTAAATATGTATTATTATCACTTAGGTTGCGAGTTGAGTTTTTTTCCCTCGTTTTGCGTGCATCGTTTTCCGTGCCTACACTTATTTGATTTTATCTTGCTGTTACATCGAGGTGATTTTATAGCCTCACCTTTTACCTGTTTTACATATAATTTATAACTTTTGGGGTGAGAACATGCTTGGTTACATACTCATTTACATAGTTTGCTATGGGATACATTACTTTAACTTCATTTTTTGTCACAATTACATACTTTACTTTTGAAATAATTACGGATTAGATTAAGCGGATTGAACTGATAACTACAAGTTAATGTTCGGGTGTTCTTGGAGGGGACACCTGCGAGGGGTACATATTCATTACTGCCCGGGTGTTCTTGGAGGGGACACCTGCGAGGGGTACATATTCATTACTGCCCGGGTGTTCTTGGAGGGGACACCTGCGATGGGTACATATGGTTTTCATTACTGCCCGGGTGTTCTTGGAGGGGACACCTACGATGGGTACATAGTGCATCGGTTTCATGAACTTAGAGTAATCGTAATCACTCATTGGGCAATACATACTTGAAACATTTCGTGATAGTTTTAATTATCATGCATACTTTGAACAATTGCGGTCCAACTTTCATACGTATAATTTTGTGACTATTATAAGGGTTGAAATGGTCATACACACTTTGCAAATCTTTGGTGCAACATTTATACTTAAACAAACCTATGAACTCACCAACTTTATGTTGACCCTTTTAAGCATGTTTTTCTCAGGTGAATTAGATGCTTGGCTTACTTGATGTGCATTGGAGTCTAAATTGACAAAATTTCATTCATGGATTTCTACTACATACAAATGAGCAAATCTCGTTGTATTGCTTTCAAGTTTTTTATTGTGATGCAATTATGGGACAAATGTTATATCAATTTCAAGAAAATCAACGAGTTTACTTTTCAAATGACACATTTAGAGGTCGTTCTCTTGTATCTTGTGCTGTTGAATTATGATGTAACGCTCCCGGATAGATTTCCTCTGCGACGCATTTTGGGGGGGTGTTACAGTTGGCGTCTTAGGTTAACTTTTTAGTTCATTCGTTGCTTCTGTCGTACTAGAGGTCATGAGAACATCATTTTTGTTAAACCACGTGTCGAGAAAACGGCACTTCTTGTAGCCAGGAATTCATACTTTCGAATACTTGGCAACAACTTCTTCTTCTTAGCAGCTCAAAACTAACTTCAGTGTAACTCGTGATCCTCCTTAGATTTGAGTAGATCAGATATCATCAATAAACAACAATGACAAACTTGTCTAAATACGGCTTGCACCAACCGGTTCATAAGTCCATGAAAACCGCTGGTGCATTGGTTACCCAAATAGCATAACAGTAAATCAAAGTGTTCATACCACGTCCTAGATGTAATCTTTGGAATATCTGCTTCGCACACTATTAATTGACGATAAGCGGAACGAAGATCTATCTTAGAAAAATAACGTAAACCTTGTAACTGGTTGAACAAGTCGTCGATCCTGGGGAGATTCTTAGTAGTCAGCTAGTCCAACTCTCGATAGTCTATGCACATTTGAAATGAACTGTCCTTCTTCTTAAACAACATAGGTGATCCCCACGGAGAGTGACTTGGTCGAATAAAACGTATATCAAACGAATCCTAAGGGTTACGAACTATCGAATAGGGTAGCAAACGAATATCGAATCAAAGGCTAGAAAACATCTAAGGGATTTCATATATGCAAATAGATGTTGATCAAATGTCATAAGAATCATTAAAAGAAAGGATAGAATATATGTATCGATAGAAAATGCAAACTAAAGAATCAACAAGTGTACCATGACAAAAGGAACACATAACGAATAACAATACGTATCAAGATTGATAAATGAAAAGATAGGATTCTTATACCAATAACCAACTTTACTCGAAAGAACCAACTACAAAATGTTTTTTATAAAAATCAATTTAAAATAATAAAGAAAGTCGTTTTAATTATAAAAATCATTTTAAATATATAAAAAATCATCTTAAATATAATATTTATAAAATTCATTTTATTCATTTTATTCATGGTTGCCATAAAAATTTAGAGATAGTTATCCAACGGTGTATCATATCTTACCACTATGAATCATTTTAAACCTACTTTTCATAATAGAAAATAAAATTTATTAATCATAAAAAATAGTTTCGTATCTTATCTATAAAGATCATTTTAAACATATTTTATTCCCAAATATCATTTTAAACATGGTATTGACAGTCAACCTTTATCACATCGTTTTATAAAAATCATTGTAAACATAGTTTTCATAAAAATAAAGAGACATTCACATAAAAGCGATGTCATAACAATTTTTAAAAATGTCATTTTCAAAATATAGTTTTCCCCAACATATCAAGATTATACTTTAAAGGGTTTTTATAATTCGACTTCAATTTAAAAATGTTTACTCAAACAAAAGACATCGTGAATACCGAAAGGGATTGTAAAATACGTAAAGATACTAACACCAAGTTTATTGTTTGAAGCGAAAGAAAGGTTCGTGGGAACCATATAGTCTGTATAACAGTGAAAAAGCACATGCACAAGAGAAATTCATACTGAAGACATTCAACTAATAGAGAACGTAAAGGAACCATCTGTAACTCAATTCAAAAGAACTACCATTGAAAAGCGTCGGTACTAACATGTCGCAGCATGTTACCAAAACTAAAGGATATATAAAGAACGGAGTAATGATCCGTACTAATATGTTAGGAACAATTAGTGCTTAAAATAAAAATTGATTACTCTTACGAGTTAATACCATACAACGAAAGAACCAATGAAACGTACCAATATCCAAAGGAGCAGATCCGAACAACCAAAATTCATCAAGACGCCGAATAGAAAAGTTAGATCATCCATACCGACATGGTGCGAACAAGGAATGCTAAATGAGGGTTATATATCCGAGCGAATAATCGAGCAGACTAACAAACTCAATAATCGTAATAATAGCAATAACGGGTATCCAGGGTATCCGCAAGCGATAGATAGAAGGGAAACTTACTAACTTCAAAACTATTTTAATACAGCGCACATAATATACATCTTACACTAATCAACTAAAAGCAAAACATCCGATCAATGCAATCATGGTCACAAGTCTACGTGTGTGATGCCTTTATAATTATGTTGGCGGGGGGGATAACCATAATTATAAGTGCATCCTTTGACACGTATACTTACTTCCAATGACTACAATCTCACATGATAACGCACATAAATGCACATATATCACATTTCACATCTTAAACGACTCTAATATATACATAAACAATACTACATCCAAGCAATATTTATTTATATAAAGATAAAAAAAAGATAAAATTGAATCGACAAAAAAGAAAAAACGCAAGTACGCGAAGCGCCCAAAAATACGTAATATCCAAAAAAAATTATCGATAGCAACGTGTCAAGGTAAAAGACAGGATTAACTTATGCAAGGCCTCGCTTAGGTTTGACTTTGCTTTCGCAAGAGTCACCCGACTTCGCGGGTCCAGGCCTACTACGAGCATCCGACAAGAGATCTGAGTCAGCCTCTTCCTGCAACTCCTTTAACTACCCTTCCTCCTTCGGTTCCTTGAGAGGCTCCTTCTCAATTAACTTGTCTTCTGGATCTTTTGTTATCGAGTAGCCCGTAGGTCGAGATAAAACTCAAAGAAAAGAAAGAAAATGAAAAGTATATGAACTATAGCACACATAGATCATATTATGCAACTATATAAAGGACTCCTTGGGTTATGTCCTAGGTCCAAACCACCTAACTTCTCTATAACTCAACGGCTCTGATACGATCTGTCAACCACCCCGCCATGGCAGAAACACGAGGCGTAACTCCATGGGTATCATCACAACAAAATGGTATCGACAATAGAGAAAACTATATGAACAAAACATAAATGGATACAAAGTGTCATGATAATACCTTAACACAAAAGAATCTTGCATTAATGAAAAAGGGTCTCATTAATACAAAGACTTAACATGTCTCACAAACCTAAGAAATCAAACAGCATTCAAGAAGAATCCATTAAACAAGTACGAAACGAAAATCAAAAGATAAACTCCATATGCAATCCTAAGGTCTCTCTAGCCACTTTTAGCTTCAAAACCCTCAACATGCTCACCTGAAAATGATGCTTAAAAATGTCAACACAACGGTTGGTGAGAGTCATAGGTTTACGACACACAATTTAAGCTTTACCTTAATTACTGTGATTATAAAAACAGAACATGGCAGGACAGTTAAGCTAACTATTATACAGGCTAACATGCATTCGTCCAAAACAACCATAACTAGGACGGAACGTGTCCCACGATCCAAGCCACAAAGTACGTCTCACAGTCATGGGTAGGAACGTTACCCGAAGCACTCGTCATTTGGGTAGGAAAGTTACCCCTGATCCAAAGCACACAACATTGTCTCAAAGTAATGGGTAGGAACGTTACCCCCGATCCAAAGCCATAACATTTAGCACATAACATATAATAGCTACATAAAAGTCCATGCGTCAATTAAACCACATAATCACAGCAATTAAAACATTTCAAAACATATTTTTGCATCATTTCCATCCCAAGAAAACATAGTAAAATGGGACTATGAAACTCACATGATGCTCAGCTACTTGACAGAATCTTGCACACAACAAAAACACAAGTTACACTTGGTTAGGCTAAATGACCAAGCCAATGTAACAACCATATGATGGGATTCTAGGCCTTATACTAAGTTTATAGTCCTTTAAATACATCTCTCATATCATTTTTATACCCTATATAACCTTAACCATTAATTTCCACTTTCACAGTTTCTGACTGAATTTTGTAGTCAATTTATGACCACAAATAAAATACTAAAACACCTAATTGATGGTTCTCCTTACATTCCCTAGTCCAAATGAGTGTGAGCTACTATAATTAAAAAAATAATACTAAGTGGAAACTATTTTATAAAAAATTCATCATTACAAGTACTTAGATTCACGACCTAAACGCACACTAATAGTTTTACGTCCTTAAAATACGTAGAAAATGTTTTTAACGCTAACCCTTCGAAATGAAGTTAATAGACACCTTAAAATTATGACATATGATTTTTGGCTAACCTAATTTCGAATTTTAAGTAGGGGTTTTACTCCCCGAAATCAGACCCAAATATGACCCGAATTTACTATTTTGGCAACTTTTCTTACGAAAATCATTAGACCAACTTCCCGACCTCGAAATTGATCGTGGCTGGACTTTTTAAAAACTAGACTCTCTGAACTTATCAATGGACATAAGATTCATAAAAAAAACGTTTTTATCATTAAGATATCATCAGTTGAACACAGCTCTAAAAACTGCCAAACTCTAAATCATAAATTAACGCGATCTAACCCTAACCATTTACACCAATATGATCCTAATTAAACCCTAACCACTCTAGCATGATTAATACATCCTTAATTACAGAAGTTTTTAAAACCCTAATGATCCACCATATTAATTGTTACATGAATTTAGAAAACTAATTAACTAGGGTTCCGAAACATACCTAAATCCTTGATTCTTGAAACACTAAATCTTCAACTTGATCTTGATAAAAAAAATCTTTTTTTTTATTTTTGCTTTGATCGACCGGCCAAGAGAACAAAAAGGGGAGATGAGGATTTGGTTTTTATAGATTTTACAAAAGAGTTTGGATAATTACCTAATTAGTCTACTTAGACTAAAATTTGGTTTTCTTTTCCTTTTTTTCCTCCCCAAAACCGGTCGACCCTTTTTTTTATTATTTTTTTTATATAATTACCCTCTATTTTTGATATTTTAATGAAAACCTCTTACATTTAAAACTAGTTTTAAATGACTATAAAATAAATTCATCTCTAATTTTATTTTACCAACTTAATAAAACTAAGTTCTAACTAACTAAATTACTAGACCTAAATCTTACTCCTACAAAACATTAATACTTAAATACTTACATAAAATAATACATACACACATAAAATTATACCATCATTTTCATTGTCACTAAAATTTGAACAAAAAGAAATGCCCATAACATCCATAAATTCAATCACAATGAGACGATCACGCTCTATGGATTGGTAACCAAACTCACATAAGATCACATAAACACATAATGATTATTGCACATAATGATATTCAAGTCAATACTAACGGTTTGACTAACCTGCTCAAGGCACAGTTGTCACAACTCATAGGTCACAGAAGCCCGTGTTCTCTCCAACTGTGGGAAACGATCGGTACAACGGATGTCCAAGTGCTCATTGACAAAGGGGTTGATAGAAAAATCCAATACTATGTTTATACCCCACATGTTCTTATTCCGTTCTTGAAGCGTCTTAATGACGAGTACATAAATAAGAACAAGATGAAGGCTGCAATGCAAAGAAGATTATGGGATCAAGGAATCAAGATAATTTTTTTAGACATCACCTTGAGGACAAGGTAGTTTTTAAAGGTGTGGAGAGTGTTACACCCATGGTTAGGATAACTATCATAGTTATTATGTTTAGGATATGTGTTGGAGTCGTGTTATGATATGTGTTTAGGATAAGTATTGTTATGTTTGACTCTTAATAGTTAAGTGTCGTTATCTTAAAAAAGTGTCGTTATCTTAGGAAAAGTCAAAGTCAAAGGTCAAAGTTCATAATAGTCTATGGCCCATTTAGCTATTATAAATACTATTTGTACTCTTTAGTTTTCAATAAATCAATCAAGTTAAAGATTAATAATTCTCTCATTCTTCTCTCTATTTTGTTATGGAGCACGCACACGCTAAAAGTGGTGCCCTATCCCGATACAACCCCTAACCGGATCGTATCAGTTTCATAATACAACTGATAATTGTAAGATTTTTCTGGCTAGAAGAGATAAAATATATTCCTAATCACCGGTCGACATAAAGAAAAGGTAATTGGATACGTCGCATTGTTTTACTCGTGATTTGTTCATATTAAGTCGGCATATTTGGAGTATGCGTTAGAAGTCATATTTGTATCTCACACAAATCTCCTAATTCACATTAATGTGTGATTAATGATGTAGCTTGATAACAAGTTTACTTTAGAAATATTGCAGTGATGGAACTAGCAGATTCACTTGCAGTGTTAGGGGACATCGATGAAATTTTGCTACGTAATATTAATTTTTTTTAAACCTCAATTTTTTGTGGGTAATCATGATTTCCGACCTTATGGCCAACTAATCCGCGAGGTTTGAATGTGGTAACAATATTTGGTGAAACTAACATATTATGATCTTATAATTTCCATATTCACGAGTAAATACTCATAGTCAAAATGGAACGTAATGTTAAATAAAGAAAGTTTAAATGTCATAACTAATTTGTATCTTTTATTCCGTAAAGTTAAACCCTAACCCTTATAGCTAGCTAGGATTACTAAAAACCATTAGTGTAGTTGACAGTTTTTTGTGAATGTTTTGTGTCAAATTAAAAGAAAATAAAAGTATATTGCTGATTGGTAACAAGTATCAAACTTTTGGACCACAATATTACTTGTGTGATTAAAGGGAAATAAAGTAAAAGAAATCCAATCCCTGATTATATCCGGAATCCTTGTGAATGCCAGCTGCAACTCTCACAATACACGCTTTTTTCCATTTCCATAATTTAAAAAAAAAAGTACACATCAAAGTTATGTTTATATCCCTTCTCAACTAATCCAAAATCCTCGAATATGATACTCAAATGTCAAAAAATACTCTAAGTAAATTTTTTTAACTCACAACCTGTAGATTGAAAGATCACTCACATACCGTTATACCAAAATGCCTTGGTCTCAAGTAAATGTTAGAACAAACAATACTGATTTGCATTTTGCAAACAAATACTATGTTAATAACTTTTATTTTCCATTAGTAGATAAAAACCCTATGATAGTTTATCTAAATAGCTATAAAAGATTAAAAGCTTTTTTTATCAGAATAGTACCTCATGTCTGATAATGCTTTTCAAAAAAAATTGGATAATTTTTCGCAGTATCCGTTTGGGAAATGTGTTATCTAAGAATAACCCTGACAATTTTTTTTTCATTTGACCATGTAAATCGCGCTTGGAGCATAGCGATTTACATTTGCATACGTGTTGGCGTTTTATTATTCACTATTCGGCGGGCCCTAATTTCTCATATATCGCTCAAAAAAATTGAGAGAGCCGGCTTGTTTTTAGGTTGTTTTTTAAGTTGAAATTTTTTTTTAGGGTTAAGGTTTTGGTTGGTTAAAGTTTTGTATATAATTGTTTTTTTTTAGGGTTAAGGTTTTGGTTGGTTAGGGTTAAGGTTTTGAAAGTGAATATGTGTAATGTTCGTGAATGTTTTATTAACTGTATATGTTTTATATAATTGTTTTTTTTTTTCGTGAATTGTGTTGTCTTTGATGGCCGCTGCGTAATGAACAAAAAATTGTTGAAAATAAAGTTATTATGAATACGATATGATGTTTCAAAGTGTGGCACTCGTGTGTTTTTTGTTATTTTTGTTTTTTTTGTTTGCTAAATTTAAATGAATTCAATTTTTATACTTTGAAAATTTCTAATTAAAAACATAAAAGTAACATTATCAATTAGAATCATTACAACATAAGAAACACCACATGCACAAAAGTACATGGCCAACCTTATTTAGACGATTTGGAAACATAAAAACAACAACAAACAACGACATACATGGTTAGCAAACTGGTGTTAAGCAATAATGCTTTTACATGTCTCTGTAGTTTGCCATCAATTGACGTTTTTCTTCCATGCTCCTTAGCAACTCATCCATGACGCTTTTCAAGTATACACATTTTTTCATGTCCGCCCCAGTCATGCATCCTAGGGCGTACTTGCCATAGTCGACAAGTGGGTGATCGTGCAAAACCATCAGATTGTTAATTTCAACCCTACGATCCGTAAACCTATCAGCAAAGCGATGCATCAAGGCTAAAATTTGTTCCTCCAAAATAGCTTCTTCATCAATTGCTTCTTGTAGTTTCATGAGGACAGTTAATCTAACGTCATTCGGGTTATTAGCCATAGTAGAAAATGAGAAAATAAGGCGAATTTTTGTTATGAAACAAGGAGACCCTGATTTATGTCTATATATAAGCTGATATTTATGGAGTTGAATTGTCACATCATGTCATAGAGTGTGTTAAATTTTGAGAGATAAACAAGCATGTCATTGATTAGTCTTATCATTGCATTAAAAAGCAATTGACTTGTCAAATCATGTCACAAATCGCTTAAATGGTTAAGCGATAAACAAATTTGTCATTGTCTAGTCTTATCAGCTGCAGTAAAAAATAGTTGAATTGAGTCATAATTTAAAAAAAAAGTTAGCCATAAACAAAATATCCATTGATTACTAAATTGACAGTTATTCCATTCAAATTTATAATTCCAATACGAAAACAACGACGTACTTTGTAGACTCTAACCTTATTCCAAGGAAATGAAAACATAAAAAAGACAACAAACAAATACATACATGGTTTTGCATAAGTACTAGTTTGAAGCAACATGTTTAGATTTATATTGTCCCTGTAATTTTGATGCCTATTTTGCTTTTCATCATGCTTCTCAACAAACCGACTCTTGTTGTCCCCTCAATTGTGTGTGATATGTTATATCTGACTCATGGTGTCATTAGCAAAGCATGATAAACCGTAGTAATTAAGACTCGTTAAAGGCATAGCATGCAACATCGCCGTATGGAATTCACGAAACCCATTTGCTCTAGCAACACGAAGTCAATTCGCACAACCAACTTATTCGTAAGTGTGACTTCAACTTGTGTTCTATTTCAAATTTTTAAGAAGTGTTTGAACGCACTGAATTTAGCAGAATAGGACATAGGTTTTTGATGATTATAGAAGTTGTGTTTGGAGAGTATAGGGATTAAATGAATGCTATGCTAGTTGATATTATGAAAAATGTATAGGTGGTGGTTGTTATCATGTCTTTGTCATATAAATGGCTGAAAAATCCAAATGACTTGTCAAATCATGTCAGATATCGCTTAAATTTTAAGTGATAAACGAACATGTCAATAAGTTGTCTTGTCAATGTCAGGAAGAGTTAAGTGCAATATCACATGGGGAAACCACTGGAAGTAATTGCGAGAAATAAGGATATTTAAAAAAATACAACGTACTAGAACTATTGAGAACATAGGATAAAACATGCCTTAAACCGAAAGGTGAATAGCCTCATGCATAATCATTACTTGTACATACGATTCTTACATATTTCTGTATGATAGTGAACTTCTTTAGTTTCCTCGTCTTCAAAGTGTTCTTGTTCCGCCCATTCAATCATTTGATCATACGTGTAATATTTGAGTAACCTCCTTTCTTTCTCTTCATTGTCACATGATTAGTCGTTATGACAGGATTCACCAGTTGTTCCAAGTCTGCATTTGTATATATATTTTGGGTATAATAGAAATTACACCGACTATGGTCAATGTAAATTTCTAAATTCCTCGGCTGAAGATATAATCAAACATCACATACATATCGTAGTGTTTACATTAGTTTGATGGTGATTTGAGAATCATGTGTGGTACCTGTAAATAAAGAGAATTAATATTTTTACCAAGAATTTTAACACAAATATTTTTTTCAACTCTTGTAGTTTACATTCTTAGAAATGGTGAGTGTCATTATTCCACCATTGACATAGAACCGGGTTTTTTTTACTCTGATCACCATTGCCCATATTATGACAAGAAAATTGAAAATGGTTTGCGTATAAGTTTAGAAAGGTTTACCAAGTAATTCATAGTTATTGAACCTTTTTTTGTTTTGTTTTCTTGTCATTTGATGTAGATAGCGAGTGACTCATTTAAGTGTTTTAATGATTGTGTTCTTTCTTCCGAAATTATACCTGCAAAAAGATTATTTCCAATGAACCATTCGTTTGGAATCAACCACCAAGTGCTTTAAATCTATGGGATGATGAGGCAGCAATATCTATCTGACTTTCCCATCACTTTTGCAAAGTCGTACATAACATTAGTATCATAAACATTCTTATTGCTTTAAAAGACCTTGAAACTTGTGGTTTGATGGCAACAATGTACTTATAAAGTAGTGAATCGTTTAGGGATTTTTCTGTAGATAACTAACCATATCTTCAAAAGGCCAGTGCTGGAACATTAACTAATTAGTACTGACCATCTTTGATAGTGAAGTGGGTTAAATTTTTAAATTCGTCGTGGTGGTTAAACGATCGAACAAGAAAGTAGTTATTAGTATGCCGACAATCCGGTGAAAGAAAGAAGATTGAAATAGAATTATATTCGTTGGAAACACATACTTGTACACATGTATATTTATACTAATAAAATTGATAGCATAAAGTTGTCAAGTCATGTCGTTGTCAGAATTGATAAGTCATATTCACAATGTCTGTAATGATGAAAAAAATAAAATGATAATACAACAACACAATCATAAAAGAGAACTAGTTAGTAACTAGAAAATTATTTTTTTTGAACAAGAAGGTCTTCTTAATAACTTTTTGTTTAACCCTCATATTGGACTCGGTCGAGTAACCCGCGGACAAAGTGTGGGTATAACTCCACCGAGAAAACGAACACATGTAATCGTATTTAAAGTTGAGATTGGATAAACGTGAGTAATCATTCGTTGACTTGCATAGCATCATCCAATGTTGATAAGACCTGAAATACCAAACTACAACTTGGTTTCTTGATATAAAGAAACGTTCCGAGTTTTCATCGTAACCCAAACTTGGTTTAAGATTAGCTTCATAAGATTGGTAGAAAAGTATTTCTAAACTCTACCGATCAATGGTGGCAACCATCCCATCAACAAATCTTCGTACCAATGGCGGGGTAGTGAACCTTCCCATAATGGTGTCAGTATCACTTTGAAGACATTGTTGATTTTTAATAATTTGTGTATCAACAATGTAAGGTTGGTGTTGAAGTGAAACCCAACAATGTTGTTTATAAAATTGTGACCAACAACTGTATTTATTATACAACATTCCATTGAAAAGCCCTTATTTGTACAGTTATTATTAGGGATAAATTAAATTTCATACATTAATTAAAATACAAATCACATGTTTATAAACAACGTACATAAAAAAGATACACAAACATCCTACTAAAACAATAAGAAAATACAACAATTATGACTAATCTTAAACATTAAAAAGAATAATGACTCTTTATTGGCCAATGAAGAAACGAACCACCATCAGCAGAGATACCCACATTATGAAAATCTTCAAAGCACTATCGTACACTTGTAATTCGGGTTTAAGCAGCGTCCCTCTATCAACTTCAACCTATTTGGTCCTCTCCTTAGTAAATCCAATTAATTTGTAACCACAATTTTGTGGGGGGGGAGGGAATGACGAATAAATTCTCCAAGATGTTACATTGTACCCATGCCACGTTCTAACAACCAAGGCACAATATATCGTTTTTCAAATAGCTAATGATTTCCCGATATTACAAGAAGTTTCCTAGGTGTGAGATATAAATGGATCTGGAAGTTTTTTGCACTTAACAAACGACTCGTAGTCCAAGACGTGGAATTGATGGTTTAATCATATCACAAACGAAACCAAGCATGCTTAATATTGTAACAAGAACCATCAACCTTAAAAAAATATATTCATAACCACCCCATAAAATAATAACCACTTACATTTGTTTTGGGCCCACGACATCGATTTATTCTTATTGACACACGTGGCAGAACGGTTATTCTCATGAACTGTTTCCAAGAATACGAGCTCAAGTATAAACGAACACATGCCATGGTCCTGCTCCATATTGAAATATTTAGAAAGGTTGGGTCTAATGTGTCGGACCGGACGCCAAAACCCCAAACAATTTTTTCTTATTTCTGGCTGACTAGTCATGTAAGGGATTACTATTCTAATAGACTTTCTTATCGATGGGTTCAAAAGAATTGCTCCATAAGAGAACCATATGACAAACACCAAACCCCCTTCAGAGTGGTAATTGGTGTCAAGCAGAAAGATAAAGATTTGTTAATTTAATAATTGGGTGTAAGACCTTGTTTCATCTACAGAGCACATAAAACCTTCGGTACTTAGCTCTATAGGGCCAAATTAAAAACAACATGTTTCCACATTGACGAGAAACCAAATCACTGAAAGAATATGGAACTGTCCTATTGTGAACTTCCATAGCTTGGACACCCAAGCGGAACGCTGGAGAAAACACTTAGTAGAAAGTTTATTCATTATAATTCTTGGATTTCAAAAGGTAATAGTCTGACATTATGAACGAAATTATAAGAAAAGATTTTCAGTAGAAGATTGTTTATTTGAGAGAGTGTATAATTAATCAGTTAACAAAATATGGCTTAAATAAAAGAAAAGCAATTAGTGTAACATAGTGTTTTCCTAGCTAACAGTGTATTATCAAAGTCACAATGGATGTTTTCAACGTACGATGTCATTTTAAAGAAACAAAAAACTATCATTCATCGCATCGAAATATTGAGTGATATATTTAAGTGTCAGTGACTTGTCAACTCATTGTCATTTAAAAGAAACAAAAACTGTCATAAGTCGCTCGAAATATTGAGTGATATATTTAAGTGTCAGTGACTTATCCAACGTCATTTGTCAATTAAAAGAAACAAACCTGTCATAAGTCGCATCGAAATATTGATGTGACATCTTTTGAGGTCAGCGTTGTCATATTATAGTCAATACAATTAAACAAACATGTGAACAGTAATTATCAATCATATATAAAGAAATATATTACAACATTGATAACATATATTACAAAATAACAGGACAACAAAGAAGTTAAACTAAATTAGTTAAACCAACTATTTGAACAATTATTGTTTAGATCATCTAGATGTTGAGTCCCATATTGTTGGGAATCATATTATTCATTCATTTGAGAAGGGTGTGTTGGGTATTGATTATGATAGTCTGGCTGCCCTTGGTATGTAACATCACCGTATGGCTGTGATGGATATTGGTTATATGCTTTGGAATTTGTTATCATAGATTGATTTTGGTGGTAGCAAAGCGGTTGATCAATTACATGCGACTCAATTGCAATTGATTATTTTGCAGTTATCACTTTTGGCCATGCCTTGATTGCATTTGCTACATTATACTTGTGGCTCCTCACCTTGAGATCGTATGCGGTTTGTATTTTTTGGCCGACCAGGTTGTGGATTGTCCATTCGAGGAGGAATAGCTGGATGTATATGGCTCGGATATTCCCATTCTTGCATATCTCCAAGGACATGTATTGATTCAGCGTAAGTGGCTTGAATATTTAGTCCTTTTTAAACCAATCAGATACATATTGAACAGTTAATCCGTTAACCCAAAAACCTGATCACCGAGCTATAACATGACCACAAGGTATCCCAGAAAGTTGCCATTTGCGACATTCACACACGCCGGTTTCAAGGTTGACTTGACGATTATATAGCCCATCAAAAACTTGGTATACAATACTTCTTGACCCCTGAAACCCATCCATGAGGCGCTTTTAGTTTTTTTTTTATGAACCTTATGCGCTGCCCAATCAGTTTATTCATCTTTCAATGTTCCACCTGGCATGAATACATACAAAAATATGAGACTAATTAGTTCATATTAAAAAATATAAAGTGAAGTGTAATTTTAAACTTTCAGCGAGAAGTACCTGTAAGTTTTTGACGTTTAGAAGTAGCCACATATCCTTCAACATGGCACTATACGTCTCTGCCAACATTAAAACCGGTAGCTTTCTATTTATTACACTACACGCATTAACAGACTCCACACTATTCGATGTCATGTAATTGTAACGAACTAGTGGGCAATGTGCTCTTGACCATCGTTGTGTTCCAGCTTGGCAAAGCCCCCCCCCCCTAAACTGATATGCATCAGGTTGAACACCTTTTGCATTAAGTCATGTTGGCTGTACATTCATCTTTGGATATACTATTGCATATTTTATTTTCCAAAATAAACCTTTTGTTGTTTTCTTTTTCAACGATAAGTTCATCATTAGATGACGACAACATACAGCATGATAGGATAAAGGGAATTCATTGTGTACTGCCAAAGCTATGGCAGGATGCCTATCAGATATGAAAAGCAAATTGCTGTGATCGCCTATGCATTCTTTAAGTACCGACATCCACCATGACCAACATGGACCTATTTCCCCCTTGCATTTACCAAAGGACAACTGGCATAATTGGTTGTATTCATCCATCCCAACAGCTACCCAAATTTGTACCCTTGTAATGTACCCTTTAAAGTGCCGCGAAACTATATAAAGCAAAGGCGTAGATAATTTAAGGAACGTACGATTCTGAAATAATATATTAGTCTCACAAATTGTGTAAATTAACATAATAATCAGTTTTAATCCAAAAGGAAATCTCATACTTTACCGAAGCACCAAGGGCAATGAATAACATCTCGAAAACTCCTTTGTCGTCTGTTTTGATACGTGTGACTGACCCTTGGTTTTTTCTTTCTAGATTGTAACAATAATAGGGTAGCATTTCAAAGGACTCATACGGTGAACCCCTTATCTGATCTAACCCATAATCCTTTCCCCTCCATGTCTTTTGGTAATATATACTATTTTGTTTTCAAAAAAATATCAATGTTGTATATCTTTCGCCCTTTCCAAAACACCCTAATTATCTTGTTAACTTAGGATTGTAGAATGTGAGCAATGACTTTTTGTTTGCAGTTCGATGATTAGGATAAGTTTGAGTTTGGGACACGTGAGAACATCATTCCATAACCGATTATTTAAAAAAATATGTATTACCCCAACGCTTAGCATGAATTTGAGCGACCGATGGGCACAATCCTTCAAATATAACATTTTCGGTTCATGACCTATCTGATCTGTTCTTTGTATACCAATTGGTAACACCTCTGTATAGCTATTAACTTAATACCGCCAAGTCTAAAGCATCCTTATTATCAAAAAAAGTATTAAACCAATATTTAACTTCTAATCTTTTTATAATCCGCAGAAATCATGGTTTGGACTGTATAATGTGTTTCTGGAATGTCAGGCTAATGTCCTGAAATTTTTTAATTTATGGAAAAAAGGTTGTGGGTTTTCATCTACAACCATCAAAGCAAATCATTTTGTTCAATTTTCATTTTCGTCATATGTTCCGAACGCAAATGGAAAGGATTCAGTTTTGTGAAATTAGTGTCATTTTTATGAACAAAATTCATATGCTTTTAGCATTATTTTCGAATTGAACTATGGATCATCAATGAAATAAACGGTATTCGTATGATTGTATTAAAAAATTGATGTGTTCCTTTCTTCTTTAAGATGACCCGATGTTTCAAGGAGGCGACATATTCCATAAAATTGTAAAACATATGATTTTGATTTGTTGACCCATAAAATTGAAATTTCTTGGTTTTTTTAGATAGAAAAAAACCATACAAATGTGTTATTTCATCAACGGTCTACAGACACCATCAACAAAAAATTTTACCTCTTCGTTGTCTGTGATTTCCATCCTACTATCAAATGAAGGGAGACTAACCGATATATTTATTCGGTCATCTTCTTCCATATTAAATTTCTTCTTAAGCATTTCGTGTAACTTTGCGTATGACATATCATCATACATAATGCAGCCTCGCTCCGTTTCCCTGAAATGATTAGAACATCCAAAACTTTTGAACAATTTGAATTCCCATATTTGTGTAAGATAAATTAAGATGGTTGATCATTACAAAAATATATGTCCTTTAAAATAGAAGTAAAGCATTCAGTTAAACATATTGTTTTCCTACTAACAGTGTAATTACAATTCAACAATGTCTTTGTCAACTACTCGTTGTCATTAGAAAACAAAAAAAATTTGTCATAATTCGCCTGAAATTTTGAGTGATATATTTACAGTGTCTTGTCAACTAAGAAACAAAATCTGTCATAAGTCGCTCGAAATATTGAGTGATATATTTAAGTGACTTGTCTCATTTAAACAAAACAAAAATTGTCATAAGTCGCTCGAAATATTGAGTGATATATTTAAGTGTCAGTGACTTGTCATTGTCAACTCATGAACAAAAACTGTCATAAGTCGCTCGAAATATTGAGTGATATATTTAAGTGTTGTCAACTCATTGTCATTTAAAAGAAACTTGTCAAGTCATTGTCAAGTCGCTCAAAATATTAAGTCATATATTTGATAAACTTGTCAAGTCATTGGTCCATGTTTTAAATTTTGACATCAACTTTTCCCTTATAAGTACCCCTTTATCAATAACTTCTAATTCAACTCACTCAAATGAATACCAATTTCAATAACGATAATGAACCATGGGAACTGAGTCTTGATATAGATGATTCTGATCTCCATTTAACACCAGTGATGCACCCCTCTTCTAGCACACGGTTTGAACCAAGTCCCTCAACCCCAAATACAGTTAGGATAATACCCGCTCCTGTATGTACTGTTCAACCAGACACACCAATCGGGTATTGTCCAAATCCAGTTAGGAAATAATACCTCGGATCCTGCTGCAGGTAATTGTTCAGCAAGCCAAACTTGCTTAAGAGAAAAATTTGTCATTCCCTGATATTTCGTACGGGGCTTTAATGTCGACACAAGAATATATGGCAAAAACAATTTGAGGATGAGATTTAATAGAGGGGGTTTGGGTTAGTGAACACTAACTATAATTATTGCTAATGGTGCAATGAAACTGGATTTTGTGAGAGCATTGAAAAATTACTGATAAAGGGAAAACTTGACCCAAGTGTTTGCAATTGTCAAGTCTTGTTATCACCGACTCGTGCCTGGCGATTCTCACGGTGACTATGAAAGATCTCTCTGGTACAAATACCAGGAACAGTACATCACAAAAGTCATTGTGAAGGTGTTATGGAAATGGATATTAACTATGAGAGGCTGCTTGATGACTTGCTAAATGATCAGTTTTTTTCTCAAAACCACAATGCATTACCTTAACATGAACTAAGAGAAACTGGTTAAAGGTTTCCCGTAAGTGATACAGTACTTGGGAGAAGCATGGTTAATTCATTACCTTTTTATTATTATTTATTATGTATTGTGATCTTTTAATTATTTGTAACGTTTCATATAATATGTTATGTTTTTATGTATAATTGAGAGTTTACAACCATTTACCATGACGGTGAATGCTTGTTTACGTCTATGCCTACTTTATATGTCTATAAGTCATCACTAACTCTGAAATTACCATGTCCATAAGGAAGTTAATGTTAAATGACATACAATATCATTTTATAATCTTCGAACATAAGATTTTTATAAACCTTAAACCTAATCATAGCCACATTCATGATATCCCTCACAACGACAGTTGTACAACCTAAGACACATTTGAACTCTAAAGTCGTTGATTTTTTTGGATCAACGTTATATAATACTGGTGCCCGACCCATACAGAGGCTTTCTATCACCCAACACGTAACAACTCTACAATCCGAACTGTTTCCTTGTTGTGGGCTCACGAACTCCAAACCGTCATTGTATACTAACTCGAAATTGTATGGTCGACGCCCTGTCCTTTCAAAGTGCCCAGCTTTTTCCAAAAGGACAATCCCCAACACAGTGGCCATTTTGATATAATGATCCATTAACTGTTTCTTTCGATGTGGGTTATTCAAAGAGTCGATTACATGAATTGTGGACCACCGTAATATATTACTGACCGGGTACCCATGAAACACCTCCTGAATTGAGGCATATAGACCTACAAAGATCCTAACAATTATTCAATTTCATTAAATTATGAAATACTCATCGTATTTAACCACAAATACTTACAATATCTACATCATCCCATGAAGGGTAGGGACGCGACGATCCATCCAACATTCCCATAAGATGAAAATCGGTCTCTATCACGAACTTATTTGACTTCTCTATCATGGCTGAAGTCCCTGTTTTGGCAACTGTATAACGAGCACCAGGTGGCCTATCTCTAATCATCAACTCCATCCAAAAATTGATATGCTGATTAAAAATATCAAATACAATCATTTTTCTTGTTTAAAACATAATTTTATAGTTTTTATAAACATTTATTAAAAAACTTACATCCTCCGACAACCAAGCAAAACGTTGATAGTTATTCTTCGTATTATTACCTCCCTTACACACGTAAGGAACTAGGTCTCGCCAAAACTGTTCCTCAACTACAAATCCTTTAATACCGCAATCTAAAAATACTGGTTTTGGCGACCCCAAGAAAGTCATACAGTCAACATACTGGTTTCGGACAACCTACACAACCAGAATTAAAAAAATATAAATAAACATTTATAACTTACGTTATTATATTCAATAATACTCTTACAATTACCTTATTAGGGTCCACGTTATGTAATGAAATGTAGCCATCGGTAAAGTCATTGACCCCATATAAACCAATCTTCCACGCGGTGAATTTAAATCAATACCCGCGCTTTCAATCTATAACAAGCTAAACTTGTCGCTCCTCGTCTTAATTTCTAAGTAATTATTACGCGCTTCTTAGGTGCGACCGTAGTTGTGTGGGCATACAAGTGAATGGGCTAAGCTATATTGCTTAGAAAGTCCTCTCTTACCTCGAGGCATTTCATCCTAGAAAGCAGATAAAAATTTCATTTATTAGTATATCATCATTAGTATAACTATTAGAATACAACCTCAATCAAGAATAGTTATTGGATTACCCGATTGACTACACCAACATCATGATTTTGTGATGGACCAGCCTGATTGGTAGAAGAGAAACACAGGGGAAACCTTGTTGAGGACAAGGGATCCATCAATATGAGGAGTGGCGGGGAATTACTGAGGGAAGCATGAAAACGGCGCCTTATTAGGTAGAAGACCAGAGGCAAATCCTTGTAGTTGCATCGGGTCCGCAATTTTGGCGTGCGCGTGAAGAAGGTAGTGATGCCGATACGAATTTGGCTCCTCAAACGTCTCTTCCGAATACGTTGGGTCCTTTGGCCATGTCAAAAAACAACTGCTAGACTGCTCGTTAAGGTTTATAAGCGCCGTCCTGTTGCAACCCCTAAATACAAGATCAATATATTTAGTTAGTTTTTAAATTAACAAATGAAGATTATATTCATAATATAAATACCTCCGTGTTTTGAAGAACGCTAAAATCAAAGTCGGATAACCCATAGTGTTCAGGAACTTCCATCGGTTTTGGTTGTGATTGTCCCTGCATTAAATATTTAACACAATAATTATCAACTGATATTTCGTTATATATTTTAACCTCAGCAGATTAAACGTAGGCAATTTAACCTGATAAAACTTATAACACTACTTACAACCTTCTTTTCGTGGTGCTTCATTCTTTTTCTTTCAATTCCCTTTATAAAATTTAATCAATTCAACATAACGAGGCTCAACCTTTTTTTGGAACATCAAATCGACCTTGGAAGTTTTACAGGCCGTTCGTATCGGTGGTGCTTTCATGAATACGACCACAAAAAATTATCGACTACGAACCCACCACCTCTGCTTAGCCTTCAAGTCATCTGGTCTAATCTCTATAGTCGACGCTCACCTTAAATATAAAAAGGACAATAACTTAAACATTAACAAACCTAATCCAATAAACAATTAAAATGGTAAGATCCAAAAATAAACTGCATAATTAAAGAAACTCACTTTCAAAAAAATACGAAGAAATTTTCGTTGAATGTCGTACCTCTAGACAACTGCAACTGATCTTGTATAACGTTGTTGAAAGTGCATAATATCAAAGCGGCCGGTACTTTATAACGCTTTCCAATATCCACACTACAAAAAATATTACTTAAACATTTCCGTTAACAATATACATACCCATAAAAAATGAAAAAATTAAAAAACGCCATACCTTACAGGCCCATGTTAAACCTATCGACAATGTAGACTTAGCAGCACTAGGAAATAGACGATTTTTAGGCCGCATACAATTTTTTCCGCACGTAACTACTTTCGCATTATCTAACTGGACCGTGACAATTGAGCCCAAACCAACGTACCCCAAGGATAAATTTCCCAAGTTCCATTTTTATCATCTATTAACCTCAACCACCATCTGGATATTATTGCAAGCTGACGACCTAATATACAAAATCAAAACAGCTAACTACAAACAGACAACAGCAACCTCGTCCTGCAGTTTATAAACTCTTATACCTCTAATAATATCTAACAACATTGACCCATTTACATGCCCAACCATCTTATCTGAGTCAAACACTAGTCTCCAAAATCGAATAGGCCCCCACTTTCATAGCGATCACAAAATCCGGATCCAACCTTAAACCCAGTTATGAGAGCAAAACTCCTCCCTCCAAATTCCTATGTAATGACATTTAACATGGTAAGTAAGAGAAACGACAACTGTGTCTTCAGGTGGACCTCTCACTTGTGCCAGACAACCTCATAAAATGGTATTTATACACAATTCTCTTGAGAATCATCTAAATCTAACAACCAACCAAAACACGTTTTCCTAAATAATTCTTCCCTAAAAGTGTTCCTAAATTTTTTTCTAATCTCTTTAATCAACGTTAGCTTACTTCTACACGTCAAACTCACGGGATCATCCTAAACAAACATAATAGTATATATTACTACACATATATATAACAATAAAACACTAACAATGATAATGTAATAATACAAAAAAAACTAACAATAAAACACTAACCTCGTAATTCTCCATATTCAACAACACAACACCACTACCAAATAACAACCACAACAGCAACAAAAAAAAGTTACGGCCATAAACAAAATTTCCATTGATTACTAAATTGACATTATTCATTCAAATTATAATTCAAATAAGAAAACAACAAGTTACTTTGTAGACGTCTAACCTTATTCCTAGGAAATGAAAACATAAAAAAGAAAACAAACAACACCACCACCACCACTACCACTTTTTTTTTTCTTAAACTTCTTTGCTATACTATAACATAAATTCGGGTGATACAAAAAAAATTCGAGCGATATCGGAATATATTCAAAAAACCTGCATGTTTAGTCATTCAACCCGTCGAATCAATTTCTCTTCCCCAAGCACATGTCGCTCAAAAAAAACACATTTCGCTCGAAGTTTTGAGCGAAATCCGTCGAATCAATTTCTCTTCCCAAGCACATGTCGCTAAAAAAAACACATTTCGCTCGAAGTTTTGAGCGAAATCCTTTTTTTTTTAAATTGATACCCAGCCGACACGTGTAATGTCGCTCAACTTTTTAAATATCACTCGAATTATTGAGCGACATGTTTGGCCGATTTGGTAATTCCCATAAACTTGTCCTCTGCGTGAAAAGAGTTTCAAAATATGTCCGGTTTGGTAATTTTCGCTTACCTCAATGTTTAAGTGCCTCAGGCTATCAGTCAATCATATACGTACTTAATACGGAGTAACATATTTCCTTTAAAAAACAAACTTTTAATTTGGCTTAACATTCATTTTGTTTTTTAAACAGGGTTCATACAATTAACTGAGGATATTTTGTATCACTAAAACCTAGCTCATTTAATTAAAACTAGCTAACTAAAATTTCATGATAAAATAGGGTAATACGTACAATCTTTTGTCGCAAAGAAAAAACATTTACTTATTACTTCATCCGTCTCAAAATAATTGTCCCCTATTAACTTTTTGAGTTTTTTTCTTTCAACTTTAACCTTAAATATATTTGTTTGTGTTGAATAATATTTGATGAAAATAATAACAATGAAAATACATTTAAAACCAATCAATTCATATATTTTGCATCAAGTATTATATAACACAAATAAAAATATTTAAAGTCAAAGTTGAAAAAAAAAACTTAAAAATTCAATAGGAGACAATAATTTTGAGACGGATGAAGTAATTAGTTAATTGCTTTTCTTCTGGGAATGAGCATATAGTAATTAAGTTGTGGACTTAATGTACACAATTATATACAGATTATTCTATTAATTAATACGTACTTGATCTAGCATGGATCGAAAAACTAACTTATCGCACGTATAGATCATTACAGGAGGCATGTAGCTGTACCTAGCATATGATCAAGATTTGATATCGATGATGTTATGAATTTATGATCACAAAAATCTGAGAGTCGTGTAAACACTTTCAGATCGAAGTATTTCGATGGTTCTATCGAAATCTTAAATCGGATAAAACTCAGATTTAGAAACGAGAATTTGTTTTGATGGGAAAATGATCCTCTAAAGTTATGGTCAAACATGATTGATCATGTTAAGTTTATTGTGAGTAAAAATAAATAAGTGGGCCCATGATTTTTATTAAAAGAAAAAGTTTTATACAATTAACTAATTTGTGATTGGTGAACATGATGTATCATGTTTGACTCAACTTTAGAGGATTCTAATCCGTTTTGATGTTATGAAAGCGAACCAGAGATAGATGAGGAATATATGACCAACTAAACAGAATATTCAGTTGTAACTGCCATAGCAGTTATTTAACCACCGAATCAGATAAATCAACGGGCAAAATTAAGTCCATAATTCCGAGAATTTTATTTTCAAGTGCGTTTTTAACATAGCATTTTATATCAAATAAAAATTTTCCAAGCTGACCTGACTGCTCGACCCCAGCCAGGGGCTCTGCCCCTTGGACCCTGCTACCAGGGGCGCTGCCCCCGGACCCCCGTCTCATAATAACGCCATACAAGTGTGCACTCCGCACAACCCCGACTTGTTGAACATTTATCATGATTACACATTGGTCAACCAAGTCAATCCATTACACTTAAATCATATTGGTGACGCAAAATCACCAACAGATGAGGGGATCTAAAAGTGTTCTAAACTGATCGACTGGAAACGTAAAAGAATCAAATGATGCGATTAACAAGGAGAGTGTTTTCCACAGTTGCAATATAAAGTTGATGCATAAGCTTAATATGTAGGACGTCTTCTTTCTTTCTATTCAGAAGCCAAAAACCCAGTTTTGGTTATTCTGGAATAACTAGGATCTGATTCGTTAGGGGAGTTGTTGAGTTCATGGTAACCTTAATTTTCTGAATAATTTAACGTTCCCTCACCCTTCGACTTTTCTTCTTATTCATTCAAGGTTCTTTAACAAAATATCTAATAAATAATACTACTAATAATTTATTGATGCAAATGTAATTTTTATCGAAGATCGATCCATCTGTATAGAAGCTTCAAAACGCGCGAGCACAAAATATATTAGCATATGTAATTCGCTTTCAATTTTAGGTTATCATTTTTTAAATGCAGTTGATCAGAACATATTACATATATACAGTATATATATATATATATATATATATGAATTCTATGTCACCTGAGTTGACATTCCATCATGTCTCAATCCAAGACAAAAAGTTATGATACACGAGTACTAAACAATGGAGTAATGGATTAGTTAAGGTAAGATTAATTTAAATACGTATACACATCCTTAATGAATTACGTCCAAATCTAAGATGTTATTGGGTATTTTAAAATAGAAAGAAAAAGACGGTCATTATCAACCATAAATGACAGTGTAAACGACCATTATATTTTCTTTAGGGGTTTGATGTTGCAGTCTGTCTTCTAGTAATTGATTATGTGAAATGGAGATATGGAAAAACCGAATCATATTATTTCGTTCCTCTTTTTCTGTTTCAGGAAATTCTTTCTACCATATATCTACAGTTCGATATGTCCTAGAAATATTTCCACGTTTTTGCAAATGAAATTACAAACCATTAAACTTGATTCTTCACTGTTAGTTTATTTGAAAACGTTTACATGTCTTTTCACTCTGATATCCAGAAATAAAGGTTAGAGCTACAATACTTAGATTTCTAGCTATTTAGAACATTTAGAAAGGTATTTCCATAATTGCATTAACCTTTAGATTTCTAGCTATTTAGAACATTTAGAAAGGTATTTCCATTCCATAATTTCATCAACCTTGATTAACCATCATTTCTGTTTTATGTGTTAAATTCATCCAAACCCCAACACTCACTCTTGCTTAGTGTTTTTTCTTATTCCTTGCAACCCCCGTAAATTCTTTAGACCTTGAAAGCAAACCCTAGATTTCGAATTTATATATTCTTATAACTATAAAGTAAATTAATGACGCATAATGAAAGTATGAAATTTTTAAGTGAGACTGAAGTGAGAGAAAATTGTATGTTATTCAATGACTTTATCCTCATACAATAGCCCATCATAATGACGCTATTTTTGGCAGGTGCCCAAAATCACGAAAATTTAAATTGACATAACAAAATGACTAGACTCCCGCTAAGACACTGAGTGATTTGGGTAAATCCCTCAGTTCACGCAAATTACAATAATTATTCAGTCAAACTAAAAACGGAAAATAGCTCAGTTTCGGGCAAATTCAAAATTGACAAAACGTCGAAAACAGCAAAATCCAAACGGATCTTAAGTTACGGTCCTTTTAAGTTGGACCGTTCTCCGCCCTGTTTATTCAATTGCTCCATCCAAGAATCTGTTAACTCTTGCACCACATCAATCAACTGTTGTGAGTACGCAAATTTTATTAGGTTTACTTATCTATGTTTTACCAATGAAGAACATGATTGGAGAGGTCTAAGCATGTTAATCAATACAACACCTTCATTATTTACTGCAACAAGAATATGGATATGAAGAAACAAGAAACAAAATAAAGGGATGAAGATATATATTGAAATGGAACATAATCTATCTTAAATATAAATCAATAAGCATAAATTCAGATATTCTTTTTTGTTTTTCAAAGCATTCGGTTGTTAAGTAGAATATCTGAAGCATATATAGATGCAAGACTTTGTTTGCTCTTTCTAATTTTTCAAAATCATCATGAGCTCAAAAGTTCATCTAGCAACTCAGAACCTAGATCTTCCAACACAACTAAGTTTTTATGTTGCTTATTTCTTTCTCTTGAATTCGACGATGAAGACGTTCTTCGAAGCCTATGCATTTCCTTTATAGCGGCTGCATGAGATCCACCATCCTTATTATTCCAGCAATCGGTTCCTTTCAAAGACTATTTCACAATTTCCTCTGAAAAGTTGAGTACAGATGAAGAACCTCTCATTGAATACAATGCTTGATCATATGCCAATGCCGCCTCCTCAGCTGTATCAAATGTTTTGAGCCACACCCTTTTCCCATTTCTCGTTGAGTCCCTAATCTCGGCGGTAAACTTTCCCCATGGTCTCCTTCGAATACCGATGTATTGCTTCATCTTCTTCTCATCTTCATCTTTTCTTTCTGCGTTTGTGACATCTTCATCTGGTGAATACTCGATACTTTGTTTTTGGGATGTTGATGAACAACAATCCATTTTCAGATGAAGGTGTGTTTAATTAGTCAGATTTTGCGTGTGGAAGCATATATAATTTGCAAAGTTCGCTGATTCACAAAAGCACAACAATCAACTAATATTAACAAAAGAAAAATCTTTTGAATAGAGCCTACATGGATTAATAACTACACAAATAAAATAGAATATCTTGGGTGGCTATATTTAGCTGTGATAAACCATAATTACACTTGTTTTGGCTATAATTATATCTTTAATCATATCTTGTTTTATTATCTCAATGAATATGTTATTATCTCTTTGCTTTAGTATTTGATTATTTATGTTTTTTTATTAAGGGCTAATCATATTTCTGCCCTAAAAGTCCCTACTTGCTTCAATGATTGTCTCATATTTAAACTATTTGGTGAATTGCTTAAAAAAATCTCATGCGACTTATGCGACTACACACATATAGTGACGTATGTCCCCCTAACTAATCATTGGAAGTACACATGTATAAGTATCAAGTAAGATTGTATAAAGTACTTTCTTATGCGACTTTGGTTGTAAATTCTGTGCGACTTGTACTTTCTATATTTAAAAAAAATATATCAACCAAAAAATTATGCGACTTTGGTTGTACCTTTTATGTGACTTGTACTTTTTATATTTTAAAAAAAAAAGTCAAAAAAAAATATTCTTGTAGACTTTGAGCAGCCTACAACCTGATTACTAGAGTGGATAACTACGATCGTGAAGATGAACACACACCACAACAACTTATAGATCGATAGAAAATAATAAGAGAAGAACGAGCACAAGGTATAACCCTAACCAAACGTTTGATTAGTATTGAAAGAATGAAGTACAAAGTTCCTCCCCCTTACCTCTTTTTATAGAGATGAGGGGAAGGGTAAACCGACTCCAAAAAGAGTCTAAGTCGGCTGTACAATGGGCTGGGTTTGGACACAAGTAAACCCACGACCCATTACTTGACTAATAACAGAAAGAAAACTTTACACTCTAACCCCTGGAATTCGTAACTAGCAAATATAGAGATTAATATTGTAACAATTTCTACCTTAGGCTTTATATTAGCCTATACCAACATTCATAAACGCCAAGCAGTGTTGTAACTTGAGTCCATGTACCACCTTCGTCAAGGCATCCACAACATTGTGTTTAGTATCCACTTTCAGAACTTTAACCGTATTTTCTTCCAAGACCTCTATGATAAAGTGATAACGCACATTGATGTGCTTAGTCCTTTCATGAAAAACATGATTCCGCTATAAGTGAATCGCGTCCTGATTATCACAATTAAATGCCATAGTGTTAAGCTCTACGCCCAACTCTTCCAAGAGTCCCCATAGCCAAATAGCTTCTTTCACAGCCTCCGTAAGGGTCATATACTCCGCCTTTGTAGTTAAAAGATCCACCACGTGTTTTAGCATTTTCTTCTAGCTCACAACACATCCCTGTACTAAAAATGTGTAACCAGTGATTGACCTACCTTTATTCGGATCCTTAGCATAGTTTGAATCAACAAAACCTGTTACTTCCACATGGTTGTCACGATTTGTCCCATATACCAATCCCACGTTTGCAGTGCCTCGCAAATATTTTAAAATCCACTTCACTGCTTCCCAATGATTTTTACCCGGATTTGCCAAATATCTGCTAACTACACTTACTGCATACGCTTTGTCTGGCCTCGTGCACACCATCAAGTACATTAATCTCCCAACCGCATTTGCATATGGCACCTTACTCATCCCTTCAACATCACAATCCCTAACTGGGCAATCTTTCAACGACAGCTTGAAGTGCTCACCCAATGGCATCTTAACCGATTTCCCATTGTCTATTCTAAAATTGTTCAAAATCCTAGAAACGTACCCGGATTGTGACACCCTCATAATCTTGCGACTTCGATCCCTGACGATCTCCATACCAAGAATCTTCTTTGCTTCCCCGAGCTCCTTCATGTCGAACTCTTTTTTAAGTAAAGACTTGGTAGACCCAATCTCAGCCTTGCTCTTACAAGCAATCAGCATATCGTCTACATATAACAATAGATGGATATACTCACATGGTGCATAGCTCTTGTAATATACGCAACTGTCGTAATTGCTATGCTTGAACCCGTTGCTCAGCATATACTCATTAAACCTCCTATACCATTGCCTATGTGATTGCTTCAAACCATAAAGAGATTTCTTTAACAAACATACCTTGTTACCTTGTTCATATCGCGATGACTACCTCATGTAGATCACTTCTTCAAGATTTCCATGTAAAAATGCCGTCTTTACATCAATCTGCTCCAACTCATAATCTTTACACGCAGCCAATGCAAGTATAACCCGAATAGATGTGTGTCGAACTACCAGAGAAAATACTTCATTGTAATCAATACCTTCCCTTTATGTGAATGCACGAGCCACAAACCTTGCCTTGTACCTAGGCTTTTGAACACCTTCAATCCCTTCTTTTATCTTGAACAACCATTTCTAGCTCACCAGCTTTTGCCCAGCTGGATAATCTACTAACTCCCAGGTCTTGTTCTTCCTAAGAGAATACATCTCTTCTTTCATATCACCTTTCCACTTAGAACTGTCTTCACAAGCAACTACCTCTTGGTATGTTAATGGTTCATGAGTATCTTCTTCCTCTGTTGCAACAAACGCGTAAGCATCCATATTACTCTCATTTCAAAACCTTGAAGGTTTCATTCTTGTCTTTGGCTCTCTTTCTCGAACCAACTGATAATCTGTGAGATCTGGTGTCTGGTCAGTTTCTTGATCCCCTGCATCTTCATTATCGCTATCTTCCTAATCTGTCTGATCTTCCTTAAGCGTACAATTATTTAACTCCTATAGTTCCACCTCTACGTGTTCCTAAACAGACTTATCAGCACCTGCACCAGAATCCTTCAATGTAACATTTCTCATTTTCATGTCATTTTACGACTCTATTAATGATCACTATTTATTTTAGTCCGATACGCGTTTACTTTTAATATTTACTTTTAAGCTAAATCGCGTAGACTAAAAATAATCAACGAATGTAAACGGTCATCAAATAAATTGAGGTGTGCATCAACCAAGTGATATATAATTATTAAGAAGATAATTATGTACTTTGCGTATTTTATTTTTATTGATCATGCAAAAGGGTTACGTATCGCAATAAAATACGTTTGGACACACCCCGGAAATACCTAGACTTACCAAGACTCAAACCAATACCCACTTTTATAACCTTAACACAAAATTTAATCAATTGTTGTGTTAAATGCTACTAAGGGCCGGTTACACACACACACTCCTAAGAAATCCTTAATATCTCCTAATGATCCCTACAAGTACATGTACAACTAAATTCTCATTAATGCTTGTCCTAATTGTTCCCACTAAGATATTACACAATGGGCAAAGACCACTTGGCCACCCTTTTTCCCTTTTGGTTTCGGCAACCTGCATGTATGTACCTAAATCCCTAAGATTTTTATAATCTTGCTAAATCTTGTACATCATGCAAGTAATTAATGATGGTACTTAGTGGTTTAGCCAAAACAATGGGAAACCAACTAGAAACCACAAAACCATGCACCTTAGGATCGGTTTTGGTTTGTTTAAGGGACTAGGAAAGTTAACTAGTTCTTTGCCTATAAATACACACTAATATCTTACCATTTGACACTCTTACAACATACACACACGCAAACAAGAAAACATAAAATTGTGCCTAGTGTTCGGGTCACCAA
>BQNB010054810.1:0-39389 GCA_026074375.1 Tanacetum coccineum | reverse complement strand
TAATACAATATAGTATAACGCTATGAAGAAAAATAATATCCTTAGAGACCATTGTTTAAATTACAATGTCTGAGAACGAAGTGAGACCATTGTGCAACCCACAATGTCTGACGAGTAGAATGAGACCATTGTGCAACCCACAATGTCTTAAAAATATTCTGGTATTTATATAATAACTCTTATATAAATAAGCGTGCGATATACGCGAAAAGAATGCAAGCATATATATTATATATATGTATGTCACGTAAGCACATAAGGTAACAAGTAATGTAAGCACATAAGCAAGTAGCGTGTATGCACTTTGAAAACGTTTGATGTGATGCAATATTTGTGAAAACGGTTATAGTCTAGGGTAAAATATGCAACCTAGTTCTCTATAACCAGTGCTCTGATACCAATCTGTAACACCCCCAAAAATACAACAACGCAGCGGAATACCACTTTGGGGAGTTACTTCATAATACGCAACACTAGATACAAGAGAACGACCTCTAGGTGTCGTTTGAAAAATAACATTATTGATTTAATCAAAGTCTGAATTTAATATAACATTTGTCCCATAATTGCATCACAATGAAAAGCTTGAATGTAAAGACTCCAATGCACTTCAAGAAATCCGAGCATATAATTTACCTGAGAAAAACATGCTTAAAACGGTTAACATAAAGTTGGTGAGTTCATAGGTTAGTTTAAGTATAGACGTAAGTTCAAATAAATATATTTACCCATTGTATCATCACAGCACCCTGTAAAACGTTTAATGACTACTGTCTCCCTACAGTATCATAAAATAACTGTATGACCATTTCGACCCTTTTAATAGTTCTCAAAGTTGTATGCCTAAATGTTGACATCAAAGTTTTGTAAAGTATGCATGACTATTTCAATCCTTAAATAGTCACAAAATGTATATATCCTTTGAGTATAAAACAATGATTACTATTACACTAAGATCATGAAACCGATGCACCAATATCACAGTAATAATTCATGTGTATTTTGCGTTAGTGCCATGTGTCGTCCCCAACCAATCGGTAATCCGACATGTTATAAACGATCCGTTTTACCAGTGATAGCAATCACCCGAAGGATTGTCCAACCCGAATAGATCAATTTTATATCATTCGCCGAGGACATCGCACTAAACTTCAGTTACCGCGATAGCTAATCACACCAACATGGATCCACACCCGAATAGAACTATTTCATAACATTCGCGCACACCCTCCAAGTGATTTACAATTTCAGTGACCCGTGTGACTAGACTTATATAAACCCCATCACAGGTGTCCCGCTCCAAGAACACTCAGGCATTTATTTTAAAAGAATATATACTCCCGACAACCTGGTGTCCCCGACCAGAGAACACCCGTGCAGTAAAGTATAAATATGTACTCCGGTTTACCGAGGCTGTCCCCCTCCAAGAACACCCGGGCAGTAAAGTAAAAAATATGTACTCCCGTTACCGGGGAGTCCCCTCCAAGAACACCCTAGGCAGTACCGTTTTTGTCATCAGTTCAATCCGCTTAAGCTAATCTGTAATCCTTTCAAAAGTAAAGTACATATATTTGTGACCAAAAATGAAGTCAAGTAATATATCCCATAGCGAGCTATGTAAAAGAGTATGTGAACCAATTTGTAATCAAACATGTAAATGTATTTGTAAACAAGCATGTATCCCCCTCGCGGGTTTATAAACATTTAAAAGATTGAAAAGCGAGGTTATGAAACTCACCTAGATGTTGTAGAACGATTGACAGATAGGCATCTAATATGTCCGACACAACGGAAGACGAAGCGGCTCGATCAATAAGTTGCAGCTTAACTTAACTGCTAAGTCCCACTAGCCTAGGATAATGAATTTGGGTTTTCCGATGAAATGGTTTCCCGATGAATGGTTACATCAATGCTACACATTGATGAAGACTTAGATTTTAACGTCGTAATGGTTTGGTGGTTGGTTAAATAAATAAATTGAAAATATACGCAAAGTGTGTAATATATATTCTTTATATATTACTTATGAAAAATAACCCTTATATAATTCCTACCGTGAATTATATAACAAAGACAATCAATCCAAAGATTAATGAAAAGTATAATATACCTTGCAGGTATTATATAATAAGTGTGAATAATTAATTAAATCAATTAGTTTGACATCAATTTAATTAATAAGAAGACTTTGTATAAAGGTTGACACATGTCTTAACGTTATGAATTAATCAAACCACGTTTGTAACAGTTTATAACAATTATAAAATATAAATTAATATTTTATAATTCATGTTTCGTTTCGTCGACGGGTCGTGTCTAAATAGTTATCTCATTGTAAAAATATAGTTTTCATCCGTTGTCAGGTTATGATGTATATATCTTTAAAATATAACTTAGTCCCTTTTCTCGTGTTTCCAAAATAATAAAAGTTTTGGTAAAACATTACTAAAATAGAAATTTATATATAAATTTCGCCATGACATTTCCGTTTATATATCGTTCCCCACTTTTATCAAAATTCAATGTTTTCCCACTTTAATCAAATCGTGTTGCAATATACGCTCGTTATTAATATATATAATTAGACAAATTTTTAAATAGCACATTTATTTAACCAATTTAAACCACCATTATATCCGGTTTTATTATTAAATATTGAAATATATTTATGAGTCCATTTTTGTAAACCAAACTCACCCTATGTTGTTTCGCTAAACCAAACGCGCCTATTTCTGCTAAACCAACCAAACGGATCCCCTTTTGTTGTCTTCTCTAAACCCAAACGCACCCCTAATAGTACCCTGCTCTCCCAAACACACCTTACGGTCAATCTGCCAAACCAAACGCTCCTAGTTGTTTATTTAGTGACCCGGTTACGCCTTGTCCGAAATAAAAATGGATTTCAACTCAAATATTCGCGTTAACAACAACGCTTTTTGAATAAAATGTTAAATGATTTTATTTAATATTTTTGTTAAATAAATAGTGATAATTAAAAAAAATTAATTATTTTTGTGTGTCGGTACCCGTTGTGTGCAATTTTTAAAACTTTGCGAGGCTGTTTTAGCCCTCTTCTGCTTGTTTTCAAGTCTCGGGTAAAACTAAAAAGTTGTCTGAAATATCGTTTTACATCAAATTGCTTTAGAGTCTGGGTCGTGAAAACGTGATTTAGCTAGTCGTTTTTGATAAGTCAGCTAAAAATTATTATATATCTTTTTCGTTTTCAAGTCAAATAAGTTAAAAATAACTTTGTAATCGAGGCGTGTAATAATAAATATGATTTATTATTAAAATATGTTTCAAAAATTTTACCAGTCACGCGGTAATTGCTTTTATGTGACAATAAAAAACCAAAAGTCAAAAAGCCAAGTCAGGCCCAAAAAGTCAAGGGTTAAAATCGTCATTCAAAATTTCGAAAATTCTCGGATGTTACACAAATCGTGCGAATAGTTTCTTAAGGAAGTTCACTACGTTCCGAGCATCATTGGTGGGAAAGGCTTGAGCCTCCACCCATTTTGGCACGTAGTCGATAGCTACTAGGATGTATTTGTTTCCATTTGATGAAGGGAAAGGTCCCATAAAGTCTATTCCCCAAACATTAAATATTTCGCAGACTTGTATATACTTTTGAGGTGTTTCATCTCTCGAGGAGATATTTCCAGCTCTTTGACATGCATCGCAAAATTAGACCAACCTACGTGCGTCGCGAAAGATATGTGGCCAGTAGAACCCGGCTTTAAAGACTTTTCTCGTCGTAGTAGTGATACCATGATGCCCTCCTGATGGGCTACTGGGACATTGTCGAAGGATTTGTGCTGCCTCATCTCCAGCGACGCACCTTCGTATGATTCTATCAGCGCATTGGTTGAATAGGAATGGCTCATCCCAAAAATAATGCCTTAAGTCATTAAAGAACTTTTGTTTCTCTTGGCGGGTGGATCAAAATGGCAGTACTCAGCTAGCTAAATAGTTAGCATAGTCGGCATACCATGGTTGTTATTATTATCAGAGACTGTCATTAGTCTCTTTTTAGGGAATAAGTCTCTTATCTTAACCTTGGTCAGCTTCCTTAGGTCATGGTTTTCAAGCTGAGATAGGTGATCGACTATGAGATTTTTAGCACCTTTCTTATCACGGATCTCGATATCGAGTTCTTAGAGTAAGAGGATCCATCAAATCAGTTGTGGTTTTGCATCTTGTTTCGTGAAAAGGTACCGTAGGGCAGAGTGATCTGTAAAAATGATGGTCTTGGATAAGACTAAGTATAGGCGGAATTTGTCGAATGTGAAAATGACAGCCAAAAGCTCCTTTTCGGTCATTATGTAGTTCTCTTGTGCTTCGTTTATCGTTTTGCTAGCGTAATGTATGTGCTTAAAATGCTTGTCGATCCTTTGTCCTAACACTGCTCCGACAGCATAATCACTTGCGTCGCACATGACTTCGAATGGCAATGACCAGTTTGGCTTGATCATGATCGGGGCCTGTGTTAGCTCTTTTTTTAACTTATCAAAGGCCTGGATACATTCTTCAGAGAAGTTAAATGGGGCGCCTTTTACCAGGAGCTGGGTTATGGGACGTGCGACTTGTGAAAAATATTTTTATGAATCTTCTATAGAAACCAGCATGTCCTAGAAAGCTTCGGATGGCTTACACATTCGTGGGATATGGTGATTTGGAGATTGCCTTGATTTTTGCTTTATCGACTGATGTGTTTCAAAATCTTTAAATTTATAATGACTGAAAATACCAATTTAACTATAGGGAAACACACGGGTAAAAGTATAACCCACGTATATAGTATAATCTTTTTAGGTAAGACCAGGTCGTCCACAGGGATTTAAGTAGTATTCAAATAATCAGAAAAATAGACTTTAACAATTTTGTAAATAACTTTTTACCAGTGATAATAAAGATGACTACTCGAATAGTTGAAAATAATTTATAAGTGTTGGAAATGATTAGACCTCGAAAATGGAACCTTAATTTCTAAAAAGGATTTCTCGTCAGAAAACGTTTTCATAAATTAAATTGATTAACTCAAGATTTATATTTAGTTAACTAGACCAAATGTGTGACTCAAATAATCTAGTTACTAATATATCAAAGCTTATTTTGTTTATTAGTTTATGAAAGTGGATTTCTCGACACAGACGTTAAAGATCATAGACAAATCTTTAAAACCACATAGATCATAACGAGTCTTTCGACCTATACGATATGATTATATAATCTAAGTTTGATAAGCAAAACCGATAAGATAGGATATAATAGGATTGCAACATAAGCTTGAGATTAAAGAGATCACGATCATACCAAACACTTATTCATTATCATAACATTACCGAGTATTCATGAGAGATTTAGCCTCTCATGGTTAAGGAGTTCATAACATAACTTTCAATAACAAACTTCATTATTTTGCTATACTAGTAAGATATTCTTCCTTCGTTCTTAGTTGTTTGATCTTGAATCTTTAAAAAGGTGTGGTGTTTTGGTTATATGGGTGGAATGGATGAAGATTTGCTGATGAGATGATTGAGGAATGAAGAGAGGAATGATTTGTGGGATAATTTTAGAGTGAAAATTCATCCTCTATTTATAGGCTGAGTGAGGGGTGAAAGTGCGGCGCACAAAGTTATTTGTGCAGCGTAGTTGGTGATTAAATGCACAGGAATTAAATGCTTATAGGAAAAGTGCGGCGCACAAGGATATTTGTGCGGCGTACTTAGGGAGTTAATGCCGTGGCATTTATGTCTTCATTTATTCTTCATAATCAGATGGGAAGTGCGGCGCACAAAATAGTAAGTGCGGCGTACTTGTTGAGTTAATGCGTTATTTGACTAAGTCTTTAATTTCTTTGACTTGAGGGTAAGTGCAGCGCATAATTGGTAAGTGCGGCGCACATTTGCACTTTAGCTTGGACTTTATCTTTTCTTGAATGTTGTGTTCTTTAGCATATAAATACTCGATCTTTGTTGTGTTTATCTCCGGGATGTCTTCAAGTGAACCTGCAAGCAATCATGCTATTAAGTATCGAAAGTTCGCTAGAAATGATTAAATATATGCAAATAACGTCACCGAAAGCATGTATCATTTAGGCGTTATCACTTCTAGTCACAGAATCCTGACAAATGTCAGAATTTAATGTTCTGATACAGAACGATAATGAGTAAAAAAATAAATTATAATATTCTATAAAGATACAATGCATAAAAAATGTACCGTAGTAATGTTTATGAGTGTTCGGATAAGTTTATTTTTATCCTTGAAATATCATTGGACTCTAAATTAACATCATAAATTTTCGGATTATTTCAAAAGATATGATATTTTCATTCTACTACTTATTCTTACTCATAGAATTCTAACAAGTATCAGAATTGACAGTTTGGGATGCAGAAATATAATAAGTAAAGAAAAAATATATAATAATATTGGATATGTAGGAATATGATGTATAAAGATATAACAAAACTCTTATTTAAAGTTTTTGTCATTATATTTCATTTTTAAGTTTCTATAAACTAATAAATCAATGGACATAACAGACCGAACCAAATAAGTTGATAAACTAAATAATAGTTTATTTGAGTTGACTCCGAGACTATTTATATTTTAGTAACAACAACAATACTCGATGCGTTTGTTTCGCCTTTTAGGCTGAGATGTGGGATTCACCCTCATTCTTTGTTCTTATTAGTTTTTTGGTGTAATAAAATGTACCGGAGAAACCTTTTACCCCAAAAAACAACAACAATACTCGATACCGTTAGAGCAAGATCCGAGGTACTATTCATATCGCGAGGAGTATAAATACTATATACGGATTAAAAGTATATTTTGTGACACGTTTTGGTAAATCCTTCGTCGGCCCTGAACCAGAGAGATGATAAGATTATGAATAAAAATTCATCGTACCAACAATAAACGAGCCTATTAAGATGTTATGCGATAATTCAGCTGCACTTCATTTTGCTAACGAACCATGGGTTCAGAGGGGCGCCAGACACTACCATATAGAAGATATCATTATGTTCGTGAGTGTATTGAACTGCAAAATAAAACTTCTTAAAGTTCACACAGATAACAATCTAGCTGATCATTTTACGAAGTCTTTATCAAATGAAAAGCATACTCAACATTCTAGGAGCATAGGACTTCGTTTAGCTAGTAGTTTCATGTAGATCTGTGTTTAGTAAATGGATAAGGATGTAAGAAAACACAATATTTAATTCTTATGATAATGATACTTTAGAAATTGTCATTTTTATTATAAATTATGTCATATATTTGCATGTTTAATCCGTGAATAATATTTTTTATTATTCTAAACTGGTCCGTTGTCGATCAACAATATGATAATATTGTTGAACTAAGGCAAGTCTGAGTAATTGGTGATATCTTGGATATTAAAGGATGTGTCTGCCAAACTCACATGATATTTATAAGATAAATATTAGACTTTCCCCAACTAACAAGATCATTACTTTATGGACGTCGTCATGAATAAATCTGTGAGTGATTTAATTACTAATCCTTAGACTTGAGATGCAACAGGTCTTGCATGTTGAAGACCTCAAATAACGTGTTATTTATATAGCATTATTAATTCATGTTTAATAACCCATTTTGTATAGTTATTGCAAAGAATTGTTACTTAATCGTTTATATTTGAGAATTGTAGTAATTATGGAGTAATTGGTGAAAGATAGCAAAAGGCGCGCATTCTGGAGCTTAAATGAAGATATTTTGAAGATTATTATTCTGAAGACCAATACGTCGTATCCGTCAAGGAAGATACGGCGTATCTGTGCCTGCACTTACCAAAGACCATAGAAGGATAAAGATCAATAAGTCGTATCCAGAGAGACTCAATACGCCGTATTCAAGGAAATAAGTATTTAAATACTTTCAGAAGATATCAGCGCTTGTCCCTACTCCAAGAAATCCCAATACACCGTATCCAACACTTGGATACGCCGTATCCAACTGACTTCCAGACCTTATAAATAGAAAACTCAAAACGAGTTTTTTCTGGTGTGCATAAAATCATATTATCGATACCTAAACCACAAAAGTCGATTTTATAGGAGAAAAAGAGCAGAAGAGTCAAGCAACGTTATATCAATTCCATAGAAGACAACGTGTAATTCCATATACTTTAGTAATCGTTCAGTTTTTGGTATCATTCGTTAACTCGGTTAGTTTACCTTGGCTAAAAAATTGTTTTTGTATATTATTAATGACGTTAGAAAGGCTAATAACTTCGGAGTATTAGCCATTATTATGAAGATCTGAATGTTATGGTATATTCGCGCATTTTATCTCGATTTACCGATGATTTATCGTGTATGCTGTTTAGTTTATCAATTATGCTTGTTTACACGCTTTTGTATACGACTTAACATTCACTACGAGATCTGTGATACAGACTCAAGTAGATCTAGAGTCATGGAGATAACACTCCATTAATAGTAAATTTATACATCTAAAATTATAGGATACAACAAATATTGTCATTCTAAGTCTGTGTCTAGGATACGCTTCAAGGCTTAACAAGTTAATTAGAATATTGCGGGGGGGGGGGGGGGGGGGGGGGGGGGGGGGGGGGGGGAATGAGTTTATTGATCGTGTTGACTAGCAGGTGACCTAGATAATTCAACAAGTAACGTTCTGATTCCATTGGATAGTTGGACAAGTGGACTACTAGTGTATAAATTGCCATTAAGCGGTAAGTGGGTAAAGTCTCTATAAGCTAGGGTTTAACAAGATCACCATTGCTTTAATCCCTAAGATAGATTATAATCAACAAATAAGGATGCTTTATGCGGATGCTTTAATTGTGACAGAATTAATGTGTCTAGGTCTTAGGATGATGTAACGCCTAAGTCTTAAGAATGATATGCCACCTCGAGAGAAGAAATCATTGCACTAAATAAACAAACCAACGTTCTAATCGGATTAATAATGGTTAATACAGTTTTCTTATATAAGGTTCGACCGCTCTTTTATCTTTTGTTTATTAGCTTGCGTGGGTAACAGTGCCTTGAATTGATTGTAGTCACCAACCAAACCGTGCCAGTCTCTCAGGCTGAAAACCCCCTTTTCCTGTTAGAATTAGGATTTAGACTGACATAGGTTTAACATAGGTTTAGAATAGAGTAGAATTAACATAGAATAGATAACCAAGATATTAATTAAATTGAGAGATTTAACCTCGCTTCAAGTGTTCGACACCCTACTTACCACGAAACTACTATCGATCGGGTACACTGCCCGTTAAAGTGTTGTTTTTGGTTTAGTCGGCAAAATATAAATTTAAAACTTGAATCAATAAAATATACACCACACAACATACAACATCAAGTTATTAGCGCCAGTTTGCCGGGAGTGACAAAATTAATCTTGATTTTTATTTGATATTTTGGTTTTTAACATTAGGTTAGATCTAACCCTTAGGATTAGTGTATTTTAGATTATTGTATATTCTGTAAATTTTGTATATTTGTCTTTAATTGTTTGCTTGTATATTTATGTGTTTGATTGTTTGAGTATTTAATTGCTTTTCTTAAATACACTGTTCTAGTCGACAGTTGAATACGGCGTATCCACTTCCATCGGATATGGCGTATCCACTTCCATCGGATATGGCGTATCCAACTTTCTGTCAAATACAGCGTATTTATTCAAACTGGTCAATACGGTGCATTCACTTCTATTGAATACGGCGTATCGGTCGTCTGATAAAGTTCTTTTCCATTCTCGAACTTATAGCCCAATATTTTTTATGCCTTTCTCCGTTGGTTCTACTGATAATGTCTGGATATTTTTAAGTAAGAAATACAAAGTTATCAAAGAGATATTCGATGAAAATTAAGTATTTAAGTCAAGATGTTTGCTCACTTAGGCGATAACACAACACTTGAAAGTTTCAATAAACAAGAATCAATTCGATTAATTAGGATGGATGATTCATTCGTAGCTGAAGCTGATGAGGACCAAGAGTGTATGATCCGACGGATGTATGCATTTATATGGAATGGTTGGGAATTGAAAATTCAACTACGAAGACATGGATCATTATACTAATGAAACATATGGAATTTACTGGATCAGAGGAGTATGATGAAGTTGAGCTCAACTGATGAGAATCTGATGAGACGATGTAAAAATTTGAAGTCTTTAGGACCGACAACTAATATATTGGCTATGAGACACCCAGGGGGTGTACAACATTTACTTGGACTTTTTAACTACTTCTCAAAGTAGATCCGACTAACTTAACGAATGATATTATGTGTTTAAGACCTATGAAGATTACAAAGACGAATGGATCTATGAATGGAACAAGGACGTACCATGGGTCGATGAGAAGCCATAGACTAACACTGGAGTTTGGACCGAACCTGCACCAGTTAAACATACTTGCAAACCTTTCGACTATAAGACTGGATGTTCGAATGGCCACAACGTATTTGGAAGGATGATGGAACATTATGGAGGAAATTTTTATCCAGAACTTAATTAATGGAAACCAACTCCATTACTCAGATTACGAGTGAGTACGAAACTATGGAAGATAGTGAACTTAAAGATGAGGCTTTAAGAAACAAAGCTGTCATGGAAGGACTTATCAATGAAGACGATGACGAGTCACATTACGAACAAAAGGGACAATGGAACATATATGCAAACTATGATGATGCTTATGAGATAAATCATGAGAAAGAAGAATTATGTGAAGTTCATGAACCCAACCCCTTGGGGGGGGGGGTGCCCCCCCCTGGTGTTTGGTTAGTTTGTTGTAGTGATGTGTATTTGGTTTGTTTCCCCCCCCCCCCCCCCCCCCCCCCCACCCCCCCCACCCCCGCCAAATGAGCAATATAAGGAGATATATAATGATCAAATATTCATTCAATAATGATGAAGAGTATGTTGCTGTAAAAGAAGACGAATACGACGATCTTACGATCATAAGAAAAGAGGCGTGCCAAGATTACCAAGAAATCTTTCGAATAATAGACGAAGGATGGATGGTGACTAGAGCAACGTAACAAAAGCTAAAGAAAAGTCTAACTTAAAGACTTCGCTGTAAACAAAAGTGCTTCCCAGGAGACAACCCGGATTGTTATTTAATTTTGTTATCGAGTCTGTCTTCCCAGACATCAATACGGCGTATCCGCTCCATACCATACGGCGTATTGAATTGCGTAACTGACGACGAACTCTATCATCTTAATTTTATATTGCACTTAAAAATATATTATAGTCAGTTCTGAATACGGCGTATTCACTAAACCTGATACGCCGTATCCACCAAAACTGACCGTATTTAGTTGTTAGTTTAGTTTAAAATAACCCGTAGTACCAAGAATAAGGAATGCACTTGTTTTTCCTAAATTTTATACAGGCACTCTAGAAAGAGAATAATCGACGAATACTAGGATGCGCGAAGAATTACAAAATCTGGAAATCTTAAAGTGTTGGAGTCTTGAAACTTCAAGACGGCTGTTCAACATACAATCTTGCTCATAAACGCAACTTGAAGAATCTACCGAACAAATATCAAGGGATTTTCTCATTATAATTCTTTTTAAATTCTCGTATTTAATGTTTTATATATACAACGAGGACGTTGTATAATTCAAGTGGGGGGGGGGGGGTGGAATTAGAATGTTTACTTGTCCTAATTTTTACACTAAAATGTTTAAATTATGCTCAAATTTAAATAATTTTCAAGCATACTTTTGTGAAATTATATGTTACATAACCCGCACACAATAACCTTTGTTAGATATTGTGAGGATTTAGCCTTTCCGTACCGGAAAAAAAAAAATGTTTACACACAAATCATACAAATATGAGTGGCCGATGAATGATTGTTGAAACTTAGAACTTGCTTGGATATATCACTTGATACCACAATAATGAGTTTTATGGATTTAATTGGAGTAACTTGTTTAAATTGGTAAATCTTCAGTGATTACACGCTACCCAAATCGACTTATTACATGTTTGCTATTAACTAGACTACACTGTGGGGGGGTGGGGGTGGTAGTTAACCTCTCGTTAAAACCCTTTTCCACTATCATCTTTAGAGTGAAGATCCATTAGAACGACCCGTAGAGCCAATCCTTTAGGAATTACACCAACTATTTATTTCGTTACACCCTTACACCTTAACCTACCCTGTTAGATTAAGTTTAATTTACAGTTGCTAGTTGCTTAAAGTGATATAAGTTTGTTATTTCCCGAGACCCCCCCCCCGCCCCCCCCTCTTGTGTCATTTCTATCTTTGTGGCGGTTGGAAATTTTGCACATTACCAAATGGGAATCTAGTATATTAATAAGTCAAAAGTCATGTGATTTTACTACCGTCACAATTAATGATGAGTCCGAAGAATGAAGAACTATCAAAGAAATTATTCGGAATTATTATGATCGTGAAGATGATGAAACTACACCAAGATTTGAAGTATAGTTAGCAAAAAAAATCAAAAAAACAAGAAAAATACAAAAAAAGAGAAGGAAATTTTGAAGATAATCGTTTCGCAAAGAGCATTACCAAAGAAATTACACAAAGGATCGATTATTCGTTGATATGTCAAGAAAAAATCAACGATATAAAGTATTGTACAAAGTGGTAGATATCACCACTTGCCTTGTAGAGCCTGTAAAGTTTTGGATGCTTGTGAAGTTTGACGTATACGGTGAACGCCAACTTAGGTTGTTGTTTTTTATCTATGATCAAGACGTTGTAAATAGTTGTGTTTTATCATGGTAACGGTCGGAAAAAAGTGTCTAGCAACTTGTATCTTAAGTCTTAATCTATTTGTTTCTTGATTTTTATTTAACAACAATTTACTTCCCTCTCACCTGATGATTAGCCACTGGTTTTACGCGAATGAGGACTTGTTCGAGCGTGCATGTCTATTCCGCGTTACGCCATGTATGCATGCTAGATGCCTCGTTTGGTTTTCGACATTTGGGTGAAAGTTAGAAGTTTCCTATCCTATAATCATCTTCATACCCTAAAACGTTGGTTAAAATTCGAATGTGGGATGTTACGAACACACATGTCGATTTCGTTCGTTACGGCCAAGCATCTTGTGCTATCACTGGCCTTGTTGGAGTGGGTACTACTGATGAAAAGATTTGTAAGAATGACAACCGAATGCTTTCCAATAAAAACCCTTATTATGACCTTCATAAACATGTTACTACCTTGACATTAGTGGTGAAAAGTGTAATCCTTGCCAAGATTATGATAGAATACTCGTCACGACCGAGCAATTGAGCAAATTAGTTACATGTTACCACATAGATTAGTTGATGATTTGAGTGTTTTCATCTTCCTATTTCGTGAGGTGTTTGGTTAGTGTACTCTAAGAAGAACGAATAATGATTTTAACAAAAATACCTTTAGGGATACAATTTTTGTAAAACTTCTAAGCTACTTGAGGACAAATAGGATTCAAGTGGGGGGATATTTGATGACATCAAATAACGTCTATTTTATAGCATCAGCTATCCCATGTTATTAACCCATTTTGTATAGTTATTGCAAAGAATTGTTACTTAATTGTTTATATTTGACAATTGCAGTAATTATGGAGTAATTGTGAAAGATAGCAAAAGGCACGCATTCTAAAGCTTAAATGAAGATATTTTGAAGACTACTATTCTGAAGACCAAATACGCAGTATTCCATCAAGGATAGATACGGTCGTATTTTGAGCTGCACTCACCAAAGACACAAAAAGGATAAGTCAATACGTCGTATCCAGAGAGACTCAATACACCGTATTCAAGATATAGTATTTAGATATTCTGGAAGATATCAAGCGTGATCCCTACTCCAAGAAATCCCCAATACGCCGTATCCAACACTTAGATACGCCGTATCGAACCGACTTCCAGACCTTATAAATAGAAAACTCAAAAATATTTTTTCGGTGTGCTAAATCATATTCTCAATACCTAAACCATAAAAGTCAATTTTCAAAAGAGAAAAAGAGCAGAAGAGGTCGAGCAACGTTATCAATTCCATATGAGACAACATGTAATTCCATATACTTTAGTAATCGTTCAGTTTTTTGGTATCATTCATTAACTCGTTAGTTAGGAAGACTCTTGGGCTAAAAAATTGCTTTTGTAATTTATTATGACTATGAAAGGAGCTAATACTTCGGTATTACCAATATTATGAAGATCTGAATGTTGGATAATATTTTGTTTATATCTTGATAATCTTGATTTATCGTATTTATTTTTTAATTCTTGTTTCATGTTTTAATTCAATTTATATTTGTTTACGCGCTTTTGTATGCGACCTATCATTCAAATGGATCTAGTGAAACGGACCAAGTAGATCTATAGTCCGGGATAACTTTCCATATTGTAATTTATATATCTAGAATTATAGTTACACAAATATTATCCTTCTAAGTCTGTGTCTAGGATACGCTTCGGGCTTAAATAGTTAATTCGATATTGCCAATGGTTTATTGATCATGTTGACTAGCATGTGACCTAGATAATTCAACAAGTAACGTTCTGATTCCATTGGATAGTTGGACAAATGGACTACTAGTGTATAAATTGCCATTAAGTGGTAAGTGAGTAAAGTCTCTATGAGCTAGAGTTTAACAAGATCACCATTACTTTAATCCCTTAGATAGATTATAATCAGCAAATAAGGATGCTTTATGCGGATGCTTTAATTATGAGAGATTAAAGGTGTCTCTAGGGGTCTTAGGATGATGTAACGCCTAACACTTAAGGATGATATGCACCGCGAGAGAAGAATCAATCCACTAAATAACAAACCAATGTTCCTAATCGATTAATAATGGTTAATACAGTTTTCTTATATAATAGGTTTACCGCATTTATATCTTTTGTTATGAGCTTGCGTGGGTAACAGTCCATGAATTGATTGTAGTCAGCCAACCAAACCCGTGGCCAGTTCTCAGGCTGAAAACCCCCTATTCCCTTAGAAATAGGATTTAGACTGACAGGGTATATATAAAATAGGTTTGAATAGAGTAGAATTAACATAGACATAGATAACTAAGAATTAATTAAATGAGAGATTTTTAACCTCGCTTCAGATGTCAACACCCTACTTACCACGAACTACTACCGCGATCGGGTACACGCCCGTTAAAGTGTTGTTTTTGGTTTAGTCGACAAAATATAAATTTAAAACTTGAATCAATAAAATATACATCAGACAACGACACATCACATGTGTGGATAATCTTTCTTGTTTTAGTTTAAGTTATCCTGAATATGGTAGCTAATAAAAACTATTTCAGAAATGATGATGAAGCACATGACTCGACATTTGTAGTCAATATAGAATTTGTTCCTTCAATAGTTGAAGTATGATGCCACTGGGCCCCTCGTAGAATTAAGCAGATGCATGCGTGGCCGCGCCCAAAAACTCAAGTAGATATGTCTCAATGATTTTTGGTAATCTTGACTAATTACATATACGAGAAACAAAATCATTAAATAATGGAATAACCTTGATCCATATCGGTATCAAAAACAAAGGGATTGTGAATGCATAAATCATTTCATCCGTGACTTTATAAAACCACACTCGGATATTCATGAGAGCATTGGCGTGTTGCTAAACGCTTACCAATGTTATTATATTATTTGATACATGTCCAAGTGAGAGCTATTAGATTATGTCCACGTAAAATACTATATGTCCGGGAAATTCATTCGAGACTATGGGGAAGCACGCGTTAATACATAGAACAATAATATTGATATATTAAAGGGTAAATTACACCGTTCGTCCTTATAGTTAGGCCCGATTGCGGATTCAGTCTTTAGATAACGGGGGTCAATGTTGTTAGCCTTTTTTGTCACTGTTGTTACCCGTTTGGTCCAATTCTTCCATGACTTGCTACATTTGACCTTCCATATCAGCAACCTCAACTTGAAGGACTGCAAGTTCTTCTCAGCTTATTAATTCATTTTCTAGTTCTTCTCTTTACGAGGGATTAAGAAGCAGATGCATCTCATATAATTGAGTTCTATACCATTTAATCTCTAACTCCGGATCATACCAATACCATCTTTCACAGTGCCTGATTCCTTTTTTCTGAAGATACGAGAATTTATAATTAGCTAATAAAATAAGATCTGAAAATGCAACGGCTTACATATTTGTTAGGGCAAACACCAAATCATCTGACAGGGTTGTCACGTGTCCAAAAGGTGAGCATCATCAAAGGAAGCCCACATTTACACTCCGTAGGACCGAAGCAAGAAGATGAAGACATTCTTGAAATGGTTTTGTAATTTTGCCTTTGTTTGTGTTTTTGTCAAGTAAAAAATGCAAAGACTTTATAACCGCTACTCGTTGTGTTACCCATGCGTTTTTATATTGTTATTGTAACTTGCATCGTTGGTCCCTCAATGCTATATTGGTTTTCCATTTCTCGCCAAAATACACAATAAATGTTCTACACGTTACTTGCACGCTTGGTCCTTGAAAACCATTTTAGCCACCTTTTACATATACCTTCCGAGTGTAATAATTTTGTTCTCGACTATTCGTTTGTGTAGTCGTTTAATCATCATGTACCTTCACTTTTATTTAAATACACTTCGCATTTGGTCCTTCATATCCAAAACACACACATACATTTCTTAACTTACTAACACCTTTCACTATCCTAAAATCAAACTTTTTCAATGGCTGGTGACAATGGGTTTGTGAATTTGGAACAACTCAGGCTCTTAGCAAATTCAGACCAGCTGCGAGATCAACTGCTCGTCTATTTTGACATGAAGACGCATAGGGAGGTTCAGCTAGCAACTGAAATTAACAATTTAGCGAGGCAGTTGCTTGACAGTATAGATGAAAGGCGTTCGTTAATACGAGAGCTTGAACAACGTTTGTCAACAAATGTGATGGCTTATAAGATAAGGAAGGAACTCAAGGGTCTGTAGAAGGATGATATGATCAAGGCGATGGAGATGAGGATGATAGCTTTACAGTTGCACCTTCAAGCCATGAAGAGGTTTGACTTTTATAAATCTCTGTAAACGAGAGAAGCTCGGCTTGGGGGTTATCTTTTTTGCTCATGTATAACATCCCCATTTTTTACATATAGCAGCGGAAGCTAATCTGGGGTATTATTTCATAGTATAACAGTCATAATCATAGAAAACGACTCAAATTGTATATGTTTTGTGTATAAATTACACTGTTTGAACACTACTCTGTTTGAGCAAAGATTGTTACATTGGAGACAAAATAACGGAAACAAGTTGAATAACTTGATCCAAAACATAACACATACATAGAAAAAAATACGACAAATACATACAAGGGTAATGTAAGATGCAAAACATTAGTAATAACAGATAGCACATAAACAACCCATTATTTGCATTGACATTCGTCTTTGGTAAATGCATCACCCATCTATTCAGCATACACCATTTTTCTCTTTAGTGGTCTACCTTTGTCCACTAGTTCATTAACACTGGGTTTGCAATCTCTTTACAAACCAGAAATTCAAGGTTACCTTTCTTAACAACATGGGTTGGAACCTGTTCACCCTTAGCACCATCTATCTCATCAGGCACATTAGCATCCATCCCTTGTTCTACTGCTTCACTAGGCGTGTCTACAAAATCACCAATTTGTTTTCCTATATTGTTGTTCAAAGGCACCTGTCAGACATCAAATATTTGATACTTTTTAGGGTCAAAATCCCTATGAAAATGCTTGCAAATATCTTATAAATACCTGAATATGATACTTAATCACTTATTTTGTTGTTTTTAGAAAAAAAACGTAAGCATTTGGCAAGAAACACGAGAATTAGTCAAGATAAACAAGGCATTGGAGTTTAGTGACGTGATTAATGGATGCTTCTACGAAAGAATAATATATATGAAGCTATCCACTTATGATTTGGAGTTACTATGAAAGGCTCATGAAAGAATTATGTGAAGAAATGAAGCCGAAGAAGAAATGCTCCTGAGATATCCTGGGAAATGTGCTCTAGTATTTTGACCATAACTTTTTCATACTAACTCTTTAGAAGTTGATTCAAGCGGCCATGGATAAAGGAAAGTGATATCTACAACTTTCGTGTTTTGGGTTAGAGCCAGATCACAACTGACAAGCCACAAGAATGCAATTACTACAATTTTGGAAGAGTTTACGCTGTAACCTCACACATAGATTACACCATAAACTTGCCACATCATGGTTACAACGTAACCTCACAAATACATTACGCCATAAAGTCCCGAGTCATCATTACGTTGTAACAATTACACGCAGCTTTTGCTGAGTCATCATTACACCGTAAACCTTTAATTTGGTTACGCCGTAAAGTCTATTTTGCCTATATTTTGGAATTTCGACAGCAGCAAGGTTACGGCGTAAACCAATGAATCGGTTACGCTGTTTTAAACATTCAAAAACCTATTAAAACATGGGGGACGAATTCAGCTCATTTTGGATCCTTTTCTTCCTAGGGACGACATGGAAATCACTCCAAGTCATTTTCCAGCAATCACCAACCATCCTAGAAGAGAGAAGTCGGTCCCGATCATCATCATGATACTAGTTTGGTTTCGATTATCATGTTTTCATTACTTTTATCAATTGACAATGATATTGATTGTATGAATACCATTTTCGGCTAAACTTTTCTTATTAATTATCATTATGATTCATTTATCTCTTGTTAATTTTTGTTATGTGTTTGGTTATATTACTTTGATCATAAGAATGCCAAATGTGATGCTCGCTTACCATGACCAGTGGGACACAGTCTCGGTTGCTATGACCTGTAGTACTGGGATTTTGCGAGATAAGTAAGGATTTGATGACCATTCGATCCTTACTTTCCTAATTAGTAGAATAATTAAATCATTAAGTTAATTAAGAAGTAATTAGAATTTAACTTTCTTCCCTTGAACCGTACTTAACTGTTCAACTAAAGTTTTATGTTCTCAATCCATCCTGCGATTATTAATGGACTTTCTAGTTAAATAGTAGACAGCCTTATTTTAGAAGCCTTACACATAGCTCTTTGGGTCGACCTCGGACTTATCCCAAGTATACTGCACGCGACCGGGTACTTTGCTCGTTAGTGTGCATATAGATCTTAGGTGGTTAGCAGTTTATAAATTTAAAACCTGATCTATTTAAAAGAAAATACGCATCAAGTGTTTGGTGCCGTTGTCAGGGAGCTATATTTAGGTTTTTGATTTGAGGTTTTAGGATTTATAGTAAGTTTAGTTTAGAATGGAGCCCGATTTTAGTAATATGACCCTAAATGAATATTTGATGTACCAGAGAAGGCATAAGGATTTAGAAAGGAGTTGCACCTCTAGGAAGAGTGTTGCTCCCGCAGGATTAGTATTTTGGATTTAGTCCTGACTTGACGAGGAGGTTGAAGTGTATTGTATAGTATACCTTCCTTACTCCCATGCTTCCAAACTCGTCAAACTTGTGCCATTATTAAATCTATGCATCATAATAGTCACAATGAAGTCGACATTGATAATATGACCTTAGAAGAATATGCGAGACATGAATTAGCAATGTCATGTAAGAAGAGTGACACAATTAATACCACTCATGGTTTCACATCCCAGTTTTTCAATCAATCATAATACACACCTAACCCACCTTCGGATAAGGAGGATTCCAGTTTTGATGAAATCTTGGATGACTTGTTCAAAATAGGAGCCGAAAACCTTAGAAAAATGGAACATGAAATTCCAAACAGGTGTGATGATATCACTATTATGTGGATTATGACCAAGAGGATGGCGAACTTCCTGACCTTCCTACCTTCTTTGTTACTAATGAATTTTCTAGTGTTTGTGAACAGGGTGAAGAAAACATAGATGTCAACACTACTCAGGAATTATAGGGAAGTTCAGATGGAGGACGTTGAAATGCATGAAGATTATAAGATTGACCATTCAAACACTGAAGAAGCATTACAATGGACTCTTGCTAAAGATCCTTTCCTAGTTTGTATGGAGCTCAATGATCAGGAATTTTTTTTGCAAAGAATCACTCTATCATCCATTTCTAATGAGGTAAATAGGGAATTAAAAATTCCCCACGGGTATAGATTTTTAACCTTAATCGCTCCTCCCGTAGCATACTTACACCCTTATGGTGTACGTGGCTATTATCATCCACACTTGATTTCAAGTGAGGGGATAAACACCCTGTTGATTACTAAATAAGGGTGGAGTCAAGCTAGAGACTCGAACAAAAACAAGCGCTTCGTGGGAGGCACCCCATGCTTATCCTCGTAATTATGTTTTATTTAAATTCTGCATTTAGTTGGTTTTGTATTTTTCTTACTTGGTTTTGCAGGTTCGAGGTCTCCTCGACTCGTTTTATGTGGTTAAGTAGTTGCTAGAATACAGCAAGTTACGGCGTAACTATAATGGTTACGACGTAATTAATATTGTTCCAGCGTAATGTTTCATATGATTACGCCGTAATCGGATCTAATAACTTTTTAAAATTTTTCCCAAACCACCATTTTTTACACGTAAACTCATTCAATGGTACGCCGTAATCCCTTCTTGCAAATCATTAAAATGTTTGAAGCTTTACAAAACCGTGTATATTTGGTAAATGAACTTTATGGGTATGTTTTCTGGAAACCCTCACGAGACTTCACTCGTCCACTTGGGCCACCAAGTGGTTTAAAAGGCTTGTTGCATACGCTAAATGTAACCGTGATTCCTATGAAAGTGAGTTAGGATTGTATTTCTATCTTGTAAATTTTAGGAACTTTCTTTTTGCCGGATTTGTGCTTTTGGTATTAGTTTTCCAGCAGCTATTACAGGTTGATGCACATGGAGTGGTGCTTGGTTGATTCTTGGCTACAGGAAGGCATTTCAAATCCGGATAAGTTGGATACCATGCCGAAGATGATGATGGGATATTTGTGATTATGGATGTTGCTCAAAGAATCAGACTTTGAGCATGCCTTAAAGCAAGCTGTCTCTTCATCATATCGAGCAAATCTAAGGGAGTTTTCGTTCTAATTCTACTCTTATCTTTAATTTTCATTTCCTTAATGTAAAATAGGGACATTGTACAAACCAAGTGGGGGATGGAGTAGAATTATCACTTGACCAATATTTGCCTTTGATTTTCTAGTTTTCTTTGAAAAATGGTGCCAATTTTAAATTTTTTGTCTTGCTTTTTCTTTAATGACTGGAATTATCTTTGCGAGCACATTATTATCACATAATTAAATTGGTGAGGAATATTCCATTTCCATCTATTATACAAAAATCCACTAAATATATGAGTGTGCCGGTAGTATTGTAGACTTTAGAACTTGACATGTACATCTTTTCGAGGACCTATTAATTAGTAGAATAGTAAGGTCATGAAGAAAAATATTTTCGAAATCACCCAAAAAAAGCATATGTGTGTGTTTATCGACTTGTCACACTGACTTGTCGACCTCCATGTGTAAAACCCATTGTTCCCCTAGATTACCTTGTTAAGACTATCCCTGTTTAACCTTATATGTTTCGTTACACCATTTCGCCTTAGCCCACCCTGTAGTCTTTATTTTTCTTTGTGTTGAAATCTCTGGCTACTTAAGTTTATGGTTTGGAATAATGGGTACGAAAATTTTATGCATTCGTGGAAGACCTATCATTAATGATCTATAAAGACCTCCCTGTATGATCACTTTTGATATAATTCATCTTAAGTGGGGGGACGTGCATATAATATCAAATGTTGCAGGGGCAATAATAAAAAGATATAAACTCCTGTAGCATTTCATGTTTAAAAAGAAAAGATGTTGCAACTATAAGCCATCTATGTGCTAAAAAATGTAAAGATGGTGCTGTAACTTTAAGCCATCTTATAATTGTGAAGAATGGAGTACGTAGCCCATTAGTAAGATAGATTTTTCAAACTTAGACTCTTGGACTTATAGTCATTGTACAGTAGCTAGTTTTTTAACAACCTTAGATTACTTTATTCTATTTGTTTCGTGTTTTTATTTAACAACAATTATTGTGTATCATGTGTCATATTCTTCCCTATATCATTCTACAACCCAACCATTGCTTTTGCTTGAATGAGGGATTTGATTGCAATCATATTATGTCTATTCATCGCATTATGGATCCTGAACGTGTATATTGATTTTGTCGCCTTCTTGGTTCTGTAACGGCTTGTGGGTAAAGACTGCAGGATGATTCACCCTTAAACCTATACGTCACCCTTGTTGCCTTTGAGACTGTTTAGACCCTAATTCTAGCTAGTAGAGATTAGTGTACTTTCCAAGTTTATGATAAAATACATGCTATGACTGTGCAAATTGAGTGGTCACCCCAAAATGAAACACTTAGATTAGTAATGAGAGATGAGTGTTTTCGATCCCCTTTTCGTGAGGTGTTCGGCTTTGATATGTCTGAATTATGTACTTTAAATCCATTTCTCCGAGTTAAATTGGGGAAATCTTTTTATGAATTATTCTAAACGGTTTTACTTGAGGGCAAGTAGAAGTCAAGTGGGGTGATATTTTTTGACATCAAATTTTTCATACTTTTTAGGGTCAAAATCCCTATGAAAATGCTTCCAAATATCTTATAAATACCTGAATATGATACTTAATCACTTATTTTGTTGTTTTCAGGAAAAACGTAAGCATTTGGCAAGAAACATGAGAATTATACAATAATATCAAGATAAACAAGGCATTGGAGTTTAGTGACGTGATTAATGGATGCTTCTACGAAAGAATAATATATATGTGCTATTCCACTTTTGATTCTGGAGTTACTATGAAAGGCTCATGAAAAGAATTATTGATGAATGAAGACGTAAAGAAGAATTGACTACTGAGATATCCCGGGAAATGTGCTCTAGTATTTTGACCATAACTTCTTTATACTAACTCTTTTGAAGTTGATTTAAGAGGCCATGGATAGAGGAAAGTGATATCTACAACTTTCGTGTTTTGCGTTAGAGCCGGATCACAACCGACAAGCCACAAGAATGCAATTACTGCAATTTTGGAAGCGTTTACGCTGCAACCTCACACATAGATTACTCCATAAACTTGCCACATCATGGTTACGGCGTAACCTCACACATAGATTACGCCATAAAGTCATGAGTCGTCATTATGCTCGTTTATCAATTACTCGCTTGCGTTTGTGGGTTAGCATTACGCGTAAACTTCAAATTTGGTTCGCCGTGTAATGTCTATTTTGACTTTATATTTTGGAATTTTGACATCAGCAAGGTTACGACGTAAACCAACGAATCGGTTACACCGTAAACCATCAAAAATCTATAAATAGGGGCCGATTCAGCCTCATTTGGCATCCTTTCTTCCTCTCATCAGAGGGGACGATTGGAACATCACTCCAAGTCATTTTCCAGCAATCACCAGCCATCCTAGAAGAGAGAAGCCAGTCCCGATCATCATCAGCATACTAGTTTGTTTCGATTATCATGTTTTCATTACTTTCATTAATTGTTAATGATATTGATTGTATGAATACCATTTTAGGCTAATCTTTTCGTATTAATTATCATTATGATTCATTTATCTCTTATTAATTTTGGTTATTTGTTTGGTTATATTACTTTGATCATAAGAATGCCAAATGCGATGCTCGCTTACCATGACCAGTGGGACAAAGTCTCGGTTTCTATGACCTGTAGTACTGGGATTTCACGAGATAAGTAAGGATTTGATGACCATTCGATCCTGACTTTCCCAATTAGTAAAATCATTGAATCATTAAGTTAATTAAGAAGTAATTAGGATTTCACTCTCTTCCCTTGAACCGTACTTAAATCATTTCAACTAAAGTTTTCATGTTCTCAAATACAATCGCGATAATTTAAATTGCTTTCTATTTTAATAGTAGATAGCCTTGTTTTAGAAGCCTTACACACAACTCTTTTGGGATCGACCTCAGACTTATCCTAAGTATTACTTGCACCGCAGAACCGGTACTCTGCTCGTTGTGTTTATATAGAATCTTAGTGTTTGCAGTTTTATAAATTTAAAACCTGATCTAGCTTTAAAGAAAACTATGCATCGCACTCTTCTTCGCACACGTTTTCTGGCTACCTTGATCTTCATTACGTCAGGCCCTTTGTCTAAATCAAAGGAATTAATACCGAACGTAAGGTCAATCTAAAACAAGGATCTTTTCCATTCTAATTCTTCTCTCCACCTTTTTTCCCTTTTTTCATTCTTGGATCTGAGACCATAGAGTTGGTATTAGCAACTCACTGTCAGAGTCTGGTATAAACTTACCTTCACTGGTGAACCATGTTTTGTTTTTATTATTAGCCATGTGCAAGATGTGATGCCATCGTTGGTTTTTTTACAATTTATCTGAACCAAGTAAATTTGTAAATATTTTGATGAAAAAGGCATGTGAGTTGGTCTTAGGTTTTTCTCTATTTATGTGAACGGTAGTAGAAAATATGAGCGGGTAAACGGGAAATGAGTAAATATATAAGGTGTAGTAGTGCACTTGAAAACCTTAAACTTCAGGGACCAAATTCATAGATAAAAGGAGTAAACCTTCTAGTGCAGTTGAAATGCATAAAGTCAGGGGGTCCAAGATTCATAGATAAACCTATTTAATTTTTATAACAATACAAGTCAATATTTGGCAAAAAAAGTCATACATAGTTTACATTACACCCTATTTAAGACTAGTGTAATCTGTTAACAAAGTAAAGCAGTATTGCAATCATCCACTAAAACATGAATTCACCACCAAATCGTGGATGGGAAGAAGGCATTAATTAGGTAGATTGCCTGATCATCGACTATCCCCCGTTCATCCGTATCAGCATCAACCCCCTCATGTCTTGAGATTTACCACCACCACCTAAACACTGATTTCATCTCAAACCCATCAAGTTGATACTTATAATGAATGTGAACAAGCCCTTGATATAAATGATTCCGATCTTTGACTTGCCCCCATCGTCCGCCCTAGCAACAACCCTCACATAGTCCCTGAGATAACCACCACCACCCAAACCCTGTTTTCATCTCAAAACAATCAAGTTGATAATTATGTTGTGAAGCCCATTAGGATAATACCAGGTCCTGCTGGTATTGTTCAAACGGCCAAGCTCTGTAAATTAGTTATTACTCGAGAAGGTGGGGAGGAATCCGTAATGTCTATACAAGAGTAAATTAGAAAAGTTATTGAGGATGTAGGTGAGGATGACGAGTTTCGTATCTTCCCTGGCGCATGGCTTTAGCGCGGATTGACTATGTCAATGTTGATGGAGGGATCGTGACGGGTTTTTTGGAGATGTTAAGAAATTTATCAAGAATGGGAAACTTGAGAAAGTTGTTGTAGTTATCAAGTCTTGTACTTCGAATGTGCTGGGCGATCTCATAGTAACACTCAAAGACCTTTCTGGTACAATCTCTGGTACTATTCATTACAAAGTGCTTATAGAGGAGAGGTTTGCCAAGGCGATTACCGTAGGAGCGGCTTTGATACTTCATAAATTATCCGTCTTTTTCTCCTAAGCAATCAACTCATCATTATCTTAACATTACAAAGAAAAATTATGAGTCAAAAGTATTCCATAGGAATGGCGGGTTCCATGTTTCTAAGCTCTGTTCTGAATGTTGCAAAGAGTATTTGTTGACTTTGACATGTCTTACTAACTCAAATATCTTTCTTCGAATTGTTGTATAAGAAAACAAACACCAACATGAAAAACAAACAAAACTTACTAAACAAAAAACAACTTTAGAAAACAAACACCGACATCATTCATCATCTAACTTCAAAGACAATAACCAACAACTTATGGACTCAAACAACAACTTACAAAACAAACACCAACATCATTCATCATCTGCATATTTTTTCACCGCCTTTTTTGACAAAATAGGAAATTTTTTCTCCAACCATCAGCAAGCTTTTCTACATGTTCCATTATTTCATCATTGTACCAAACGAAGTCACTCACCTTTATTTTTTTGGCAACACAAACGCGTAACATTTCCAGGATTTCTTCAGCCATAGGTGAAATTTTCTTAAAAAGCAAGTCTTCTCCGTCGACCATCATAAACTTACGGTTATTAGAGGGCGAAATACAGTTTCTTTTAAGAACCTCAATTAACATTATTATTTCTTTAGCCATCGGTGCTAATTTCTTAGAAGTCACTTCTTCTTCGTTGACCATGGGAAAGTTACCGTTATCACTTACTGCAAACATGTTTTGAGTTATTAAGATTGCTGGGTGAGAATTAGATTTAAATACTTATGTTTGGGAGTATAATGATATATCTGGGTTTGACGGTCTAATGGTGTTTAATTTGGGTCTCAAGTACTAATCGTGTAAGGAAAACCACAATTCTTTATTTTCCCGCCAAGAGATTAGCCCGCCAAGAGACTAGCCCTTTTGTCAATCAATGTAAATACGAAACATAGTTACACGTGTAACAAACAATAATCACGGTTAAATAGGGACCAAACGGGTAAACCCGGTTATAACATCAGGGACCAAGTGTGTATAAACTCTTGTGATATTGACATGCTTTTGCAACTAAATTATGACTTTGACTTATCTGCCAATTCAATGGACTATGGAACGTATTAACACGTGTAACAAAAAACATTCACTGTTATATAGGTACCAAACGGGCAAACCTGGTTTCCATATCAAGCTGAGTATAACCTCTCATGCTACTTATATGGTTTTGCAAATACGGGGCAAAACTAGTTTCCACATCATGGACCAACTGTGTATAACCTGTCATGCTACTGAGTAGTTTTTACATAATAAGTTAAATATATCACAAACAACTTAAATCAGTCCTAAACAAGTGCAATTATCCATTTGCCATCTAAGTGGACTTTTATGTTTGCCTCTAAAAGGACTTAGACACTTGCCACAGATGTGGACTTTGATGTTTTCCACTTATGTGGACTTGAATTACATACATAGTGATGTGCTGTCGTGCAGGGTCAATTTATTGATTACCAAGTTTTAAATTTATATTTAGACGACTTATCCTAAAACATCACTTTAACGGGTAGTGTACCCGATCGGGTGGAGTTTCGTGGTAAGTAGGGTGTCAAACACTAAGAGCGAGGTCGTTAACCTTATAATCTATCAGTATTTTATTTACTCTAATTAAGTTAATTCTAATTACTTGTTAAACCTATGCTATATACGCTTCTAACGGATATGGGGGGTTTTCAGCCTGAGAGACTGGCATAGGTTTCTATGATGACAATAATCCAATTCTAAACAACAATAAACATGCAGAAAACAATCAGAAGATAAAAGAGCGGTACAAGCCAAATAATAGAAAACTGTATGAGTCATATTAAATCCGATTAAATACTGGTTTGTTTATTTAGTGCAATGATTTCTTATCTCGAAGCGGCATATCATTCTTAAAACTTAAGCGGGACATCATCCTAAGACCTAGACATGTTGAATCCTGTCACAATTAACGCATCCGGATGAAGCATCCTTTAGTTTAATTATAATCTATCTAGGGATTATAGCAATGGTGATCTTGATAAACCCTAGCCTATTAAGGGACTTTACCCACTACGTTTGACGCGGATATTTTATATCTGGTTAGTCACTTATTCAAATCTTTATCAATTAATAAAAAAAAATACTTGTTGAAAAAATTACGGGTCATTGCCGGTTCCAACTTAGCTTTTAATTTAAAGACAAAGACAAAACGTTATTTGTGATCCTATTGGTCCAGTAATATAAAACACGATGTGGAGTGCTATCCCAGTATCTAGCTCACTTGTTAGGCGTAACTAGACCTAGTTGAATGATAGGTCGCATATTCAAACACGTAGGCAAGTATCATGTGATAAACTCAATTAAAAACTTCTCAATGAATAAAATTAAGAAAAATGAATTTTATAACAAACCAAACGTTAATCTTCATTAAGATGGCTAATACCTAGTATATTTGCCCCATAACCATTGTAATTATACAAGCGTGATCAATTAACCAAGGTAAACTAAACGTTTTACAGAATGATACCGAAAATTAAATGATTACAAGAGTAAGGAAATTACACGGTGTCTTCTATGGAATTGTGATCGATGCTTGACCTTTGGTTGCTCTTCTTTTCTTTAGAAAATCGTCTTTTATGTGTATGGTATGAAGAATATGATTTTGCACACTGAAAACTCATTTTTGAGTCTTCTATTTATAGTATCAGAAAAAGGCTGGATACGCCGTATTGGGCTAGGCCAATACGGCGTATTGGGGTGTATCCCTTGGAGTGCGCGCAAAGTTTATGATCAGTATAATATACATTCCTAAAATAATAATATCTTCGTATCTCTGAATAGTTATCTTCATGGATACGGCGTATGGCAGAAGGTGGATACGTTGTATTGGGAATTGTGAATACGCGTTTTTTATGAAGACTTGGCGCTGATACGCCGTATCTCTTTTCCTGGATACTGCGTATTGGTCAGAAATGAGTAATCTTCAAATGTTTTCGTTTTAGCTCCAAAATATGCGCCTTTTAGCATGTCTTCACAAATCACTCCTCAATTACTGCAAATAACACGTTTAAGCAATTAAGTATAAATTATTGCAATAATTATACAAAAGTGGTTAGTTTATTCGGTATAAATGATGATATAAATGTAACGTTATTTGATGTCATCAAATATCCCCCTACTTAAATCCTATTTGTCCTCAAGTAGACTCTAGATTATATTGAAAATGTATCCTAACTGAAGTCAAGGATTATTCTGTTTAAGCACTTCTTTTGTTTTAATCACCTGTACAAGACCAAGCACCCCACGAAATATGGAATAAAATCACTTGGTAACTCACTATCTAGGTTGTTACATTTAAGTGGTTAAGCTCATTTGGCTGTTGTGTTTTTTAATTCGTATCATATGATTGGCAAGGATACACATCTCCATCACTAGAGCTAAGGAGAAACAAGTCAAAAGGTAAATTGGGTTTATATTTTAAGGCTAAGGGTTAATCATTCTAACAATCTTTCACCATAGTTACCACACAAACAAGGCAGTCTGAAGCCACACACTACTACGGCCATCATAACATACACGACCTTAACGTCGGAATAGACATGTACAATTCGATCACATCCTCATTCGAGTTTAACCAAGGGTTAGGATGAAGAACGATATAGGGTAGGGATCTTCTAACTTTCACCAAAAGTAATAAACCAACAAGGTGGCTGAATCACGCATACATGGCCGTAACGATGGAATAGACATGGATGGCTCGATCTCAACCTCGTTCGAGTAAAACTTAAGGTTGGTTGCTAGGAAAGGGAAGTAAATTGTTGTTAAATAAAATTCACAAAACAAATAGATTAAGCTTGGACAAATAAGGTAGTTGCTAGTAACTTTTCCCGACCGTTCCATGATAAAGACTCGAAATATATACAAATGCCTCGATCATAGAAATGACAAAGACAACCTAAGTTGGCGTTCCCATAACGGTCAACTTCCCAATCATCCCAAACTTTACATACTTTTACAAAAGTGGTGATATCGGCCACTTTATACAAAACTATACATCGTTGATTTTTATCCACACGTCAACGAATAATCGATCCTTCTAAGTATTTCACCGGTTTAAGTTTCATCACATCAACGAATAATCGATCCTTCTAAGTATTTCATCGGTTTAAGTTTCAATGAAACGACTATCAATTATCCTCCTCTCTTTTTTGATGCATTTTCTATTTTTCCATTTTTTTAAAACATAAATCTCGGTGCAATTTCACCGTCTTCACAATCATAATTCATCCGGATAATTTTTCCTTCAACACTTCATCTTCGGACATAATACATAATCGCGAAAGTAGCAAAATACACGAGCTACATATTTTCCCATTGCATTGTGCAATTTCCCGACCTAACCAGAGATAGAAAATTTCACTTTGACACAGAAAATACAAAACTTTACATAAAAGCAACTAGCAACTTGATTAAGTAGGCTTAATCTACAGGGTAGGCTAAGGTGTAAAGGTGTAACGAAATAGACATTTGGTGTGAAAAAGACAGCAACGGCTCAACAAGTTTTTCTAGGGGATCTTACTCTTATAGTGAGAGTAAGCAAAGGGTTACACGGAGTTTAACTGGCCAGTTTAGTTAGTTAATTACACAACATATAGGCATTTTGGTGTTTTCCTAGAAATTTACCAGTTAAACATGTTACTCCATCTAAGTCCATAGTATTCATTGTTGTGGTCTCGAGTGATATACCAAGCCAAGTTCTAAAGTCCACTACATCACTGACACACTCATAATTTTTGTGGAATTTTTAGTAAACATTTGGAAACGGAATAGGCTTAATTCTTACAATTTGGTATTAAGGGTTATAGTGCGCGAGGTCATGTAACTAGTAATTTTTATAAAAGTTATGCTATTTTTTTAATTTGGCATAATTTAAGCATATAGCATATTATTTGTAAAAGAAAGGACAAGTAGGCGTTCTAATTCTCCATCCCCCACTTAAATTATACAACGTCCTCGTTGTATAGATAAAACAATTAAAGAAAATAGGAAATAGAATTAGAACGAGGAACTCCCCTGATATGTTGCTCGGGATGATTCTCCAATTTGAGTTCTTGAGAAAAAGTATGTTGACGAGGCGTCGAAATGCTCGTACGAGTTCAACACACGTCTTTTTCAAAGTATACCATACCGTCGATTTTCTTACAGCAAGGTCTTGCATAAAAGTTTAGAAGACAAAAGTGCAATTCCTATCTCGGTTATACAATGGTTACAATGCATGAGAACAATTAAACACACTGTACAGGAGGTCAATACGCCGTATCCCAAACCTAAGGATACGCCGTATTGCATCTTGTAAAAACAAATGTTTTAAAGTTTTGCACAAATTAAAGACTAATAACGTCCAGACAGATTTAATACGGCATATCCATAAGGGTTCAATACGCCGTATTGAGTGTCTGGGAAGACAGGCTCATAAAACAATTAAAATTACAATTCAAACAATTAAAAACAATCGGGTTGTCTCCCGGTAAGCACTTTTCTTTCAGCTAGTCTTTAAGTTAGACTTTTTCTTTCTCTTCGTTCATCCGTCGAGGTCAATGGTCTTGTTATCCTCCGTATTGAAACTTCTATCATAGTATTTTTTTTAACCTTTGGCCGTTGACCTTAAAGCTCAAACCATTTTTATCGGTAATTTCTACAGCTCCATATGGGTACATGGTTTTTACAATGAAAGGTCCGGACCATTTTAATTTGAGTTTCCCCGTATGTAACTTCAAGCGAGAGTTGAATAACAAGACCTTGTCTCCATTTATAAAGTTTTTATCTCCGCGGAGTCTAGAGTCATGCCATCTCTTGGTTTTTTCCTTGTAGATTCAAGTATTTTCGTATGCTCCATCTCGTAATTCCATTAACTCGTTCAACTCCATGAAACAATTTTTTGCAGCAGCTGTAAGATCCATATTATACTGTTTTAATGCCCAATATGCTTTATGTTCAATCTTTATCAGAAGATGACAAGCTTTACCATAAACCATTCTAAAGGGGGTGCATCCTGTTGGAGTTTTGTAAGCGGTTCTAAATGCCCACAATGCATCATTGAGCTTTTCAGACCAATCCTTTGGGTTATATCCGACCGTCCTTTCTAAGATACGCTTAATAGCTCTGTTGGTGACTTTAGTTTGTCTATTGGTCTGAGGGTGATATACTGTTGATATTTTATGAGTGACCCCATACTTTAACAATGCTTTTTCTAGCTAAAAGTTACAAAAATGTGTTCCCCTATCACTAATTAAGGCTTTAGGAACCCCGAATCTGGCAAACAGCCCTTTTAGAAATTTAACCACTACACGAGCATCATTTGTGGGGAGTGCTTGAGCTTCAACCCATTTAGACACGTAATCCACCGCTACTGAAATGTATTTGTTACCCATGGAGTCAAGAAAGGGTCCTATAAAATCTAGTCCCCAAACATCAAATACTTCACATACCTGAATATTTTTTTTGAGGCATCTCGTTTCGTGATGATATGTTTCCTGATTTTTGACATGCATCGCACTTCATTACATAATCTTTAGCATCTTTAAATATATTGGGCCAATAGAATCTTGCTTTGTAAACCTTTTTTCCTGTAATAGAGGCACTGTGATGTCCCCTAATGGGACCTGAATGGCAGTGTGCCAAGATTTCAAGGATTTTTTTCCCGCCACGCATCTTCTCATTACATTGTCTGGACACAATCTAAATGCGTATGGTTCATCCCAAAAATAGTTCCTTACTTGAGAGAAGAACCGTTTTCTCCTTTCTTGTTTCCATTTTGGAGGTACAACTTTTCCGACAATGTAGTTTACATAATCCGCATACCATGGATCTTCGTCATTAAGCTTGGCCTTTAATATCATCAAATGCTCATCGGGATATTTATCAGCGATTTCATCTTCAGCTAATTCTTCCATATTTGGATTCTTGAGTCTCGACAGGTGATCAGCAGCCAAGTTTTCTGCTCCTTTTTTATCTTTTATTTCGATATTGAATCCTTGTAGAAGCAGGACCCATCTGATAAGCCTAGGTTTGACATCCTGTTTACTAAACAAATACTTCAAAGCAGAATGATCAATGTAGACTATAGTGTTTGATAAAATAAGATAGGGGCGAAATTTATCAAAAGAGAAAACGACTTGTGAGGTCTCATGATTCACGATCTCGGGAGGTCGGGGAAGCTCAAAATATGAATAAGCCATAATGGAGAGGAGAGAGCTTTATTTAATTTTCAAGTTTTATTAAAAGGAAAAATGAAAGGGAAATTACAAATGTGAGCTTCACCCTCTAATGTTGATTAGAGGGGAGTATTTATAGGCTAAACACAAGGACACTTTGGACTAATTACACTTTTAGTCCTTGTGTTTTAACTTAAGCCTAAACTAGAGTAATTTCCATATAGACACCATATTTTTAATCCTAACAATCTTCCCCCAATATGGTGGCATATGGAATTACTTACAATGTATCCTACAAGTACAAATAGCTAAAGATATCTGCAGTTTGCTTTGTCTTCAACATGTACTTTAGCTTGAATCATTCCTTCACTTGTAGAGAATACAATGTAATCCGTATAAACTGAGTTGACTTCCCCCCAGTTCATACCGCATGTCTTTAAGCAGTTCAACTGCTTCCCCCTAAACAGACAGCCATTCAAAGCAAATATGACACTTTGATGTAGTTGACAAATCTTCTAACTATAGCGGTTTAAGCTCGCAGCGAAATTTGTAGAAAAAGAAGTAAACCACACTTAGCATCAAATTTGACTTCTTCATTGCGGATTAGTAGCCAATCCATTCATGGGAGCATGCACAGACTTCACACAAACAACTCATAGAAGTAAGAAACTCCAAGTCAATTAAGTCCTGAATGTTGTATACACCAAAGTCAATTAAGTCCCGGATGTACACATTTCTTCCCCCTGGTTGTTGCACTATGTTGTATACACCAAAGTCAATTAAGTCCCGGATGTACACATTTGTTCCCCCTGATTGTTGCATCTATTGAACACTCTTCCCCCTGATTATATTTGATGACCATCAAACATAATCATAATTCGGTTACGTCTGAATGTTCGATAGAGAAGTCATGTGTGAAGTCGCTTCTCCTCAGACTTATTCAATACCAACCTCGTATTCTGTCGGCTCTTTGTAATGATTACTGATTGAGAAAATGCATTATCACAAACTTGATAATGAAGTAGAATGCCCCAAACTTGTGACTTATATCTTGTGCTATCTATGATAAAGAACGGTGTAGAGAACTCGCACTGTACCTTGCCGAATCTCTAAGTACTCTATACTCCTCAACCAACCAACCATCAAGTATAAGTAGTACGCCACCTCTTGACAAATCCTCAACTATGTGAGACACTGAGCACTACAACGTAACTCCTTTAAGTGATAGCAAATGTGCGCATTGAGAACCAACTTCTGCGTTTATAGATCACACATTGCTAGATTTGTTAAGTCTTCATCAACACCGGTTATAAGCTTGAACAAGTTATCTTTAAAAGTCATCATCCAACCAACCCCGACTTTTAAGATACGATAAGTACACGCACCCGTGAAATTCGACTTCAACTTCAAATAAATGATAACGAATCATCTCTGTAATCAATTCTTGCAATTAAATCCCGAGACTAGCCTTTTAAACGGTTTTCGTGAATCTTTTATTCGGATCGTTTTAAGCAATAAGTGATGTTTCATTTTTCCATTTTTAGCCATAATAGTTCAGCCCATCAATTAAAATTCCCAGTCCAATCCATAAATCCAGCCCATGTTGTTAACCAAATTTTGGCTAAGCTCACGTTATCACAACAACACAAAATCAAGCCCATTACTCTTTTACAATATCCGGCCCATCACATCTTTATTAACCAATTCGTGAGAAATTCGGATAGACTCAACCCATTTCATCTTTTGTAATATCAGGCCCAAATATAGCTCATAAAGTCATATAATGTTAATTTTTACCAGCCCAGGTTGAATCCACAAACAATATACTCGATAGAACTGGTATATAGTGCTTGTGTAACCCTACATTCATTTTTATAACATTCAACACAAGCACACACAAACCCTAAGTTTAACTTAATCGCCCCCATCTACTCATTTCAATCACTAAACTTAATCTCCCACCTTATCACTTCATTTCAGTCATTGGTTACCAAACATCTTCCTGTTCTTTGTAAATCTCTAAGACACAACGAACAACAAAACCCCTTTGTTTATTAAAATAAACACAAGAGTCTCGACAATACATCGTTTCAGTTTCATACAACAATCACCCCTCAAGGTCTTTTATTAAACAAGATCTCAGGTAGAGTTCTATCATCTCTTGTTTTTTTTCATTTCTTGGTTCCACTAACACAAAGAAGGACAAGAACAATCTTGTTCTTGTTCGTTCCTGATAGATGTCGAAGATTGAAAAGAAGATTTGCTTCAACAATGATTAATGATGATATTTCTTTCGTGTTCTTGATCTTTAAAGGTCATCTCTTTTGAGTATAACACACAAAAAATCTAATAACTTGACGAGTCATGTTTCGAGTTTGTGGTAGATGTTATGAAGGTGAGATTTGATTGAAGGGGGATATAGGGTAGAAAGGATTTGATTGTGGATTGACTATGGATATTGTAGATGTTGTTTGTTTTTGTTATTCAGTCACTTAGTTTGTTTTCTTTTTTGGCAAACTCGGTAAATACTGAGTTTAGTCTGCTGAGTTGACTCAGTTATCTAATGTGTAGATTTGTAATCGAATTTGTGAAGTGATGTTGTAGCAGTTAAGTCAATACATTATAATGATTAAGTACATATCTGTGTAACTACTCATTGATGAACTATCTTGTTCAAAATCATTCTCGGAATCATTTTTGAAACTAAATCCGAAACTCAGAAGCAGTTAGATTACTGAGTTTGATCATAACTTCCGAGTTTGACCGTTGACCAATTCTGAATTTGTGAAATAAGCAGTTTTTAGCACATTTTATATGATTGAATCTGGCCGAGTTTAAACAAATCTTATGATAAAACCATAAGCTGTCAAACTCGATCAAACCATACATTGAACATATCAAGTATAAACTGAATCTGGACCAAATAAGCAATGGACTGAATTTGAACACATCTGAACTGAATAATATCTGACTGAATAAGCTCCAATAAGCAGAAATAAGCTGAACCGAAAAACATCATGAATCGCTCCTACAACTCTGATACCACTTGCGAGGTCTCATGATTCACGATCTCGGGAGGTCGGGGAAGCTTAAAATATGAATAAGCTATAATGGAGAGGAGAGAGCTTTATTTAATTTTCAAGTTTTATTAAAAGGAAAAATGAAAGGGAAATTACAAATGTGAGCTTCACCCTCTAATATTGATTAGAGGGGAGTATTTATAGGCTAAACACAAGGACACTTTGCACTAATTACACTTTTAGTCCTTGTGTTTTAACTTAAGCCTAAACTAGAGTAATTTCCATATAAACACCATATTTTTGATCCTAACACAACTACAAGAAGTTCTTTTTCAGTGGTGGTATAATGTGCTTGGGCATCATTCAAGGTCTTGCTAGCATAATAGATGGGTTTGAATTTCCCGTCTATTCTTTATCCTAAGACTACACCTACTGCAAAATCACTAGCGTCGCACATCAATTCAAAAGGTTCATTCCAATCGGGAGATATTATAATAGGCGCGGTGGTTAATTTTTCTTTTAATTTATTTAGTGCTTTCTTACAATCTTTAGAAAAATCAAATTTCACGTCTTTCATTAAAAGCTGGGTCATTGGTTTAGAAATCATAGAAAGGTCTTTTATGAATCTACGATAAAATCCAGCGTGCCCCAAAAAACTTCTAACACCCTTTACATTTGTGGGGTAAGGCAATTTGGCTATCACATTGATTTTAGCTTTATCAACCTCGATTCCCTTCCTAGATATTTTGTGTCCCAAAACAATACATTCTTTTACCATAAAATGGCATTTTTTTCTAATTTAGCACAAGGTTGGTTTCTTCACATCTACCGAGCATTTTTTCTAAATTATTTAGACAATGGTCAAAAGAATTACCGAATACCGAGAAATCATCCATGAAAACTTCCATAAAATCTTCTACTATGATATGGAATATTGCCGTCATGCATCTTTAAAAGGTCGTCGAATCGTTGCATAATCAAAATGGCATCCTTTTGTAGGCAAAAGTTCCATAAGGCAAAGTAAAAATTGTCTTCTCTTGATCTTCTGGTGCGATAGGAATTTGAAAGAGTCCTAAAAAACCGTTAAGAAAATAATAATAGTCATTTCCTGATAAACGTTCTAACATTTGATCAATAAATGGGAGAGGAAAGTGATCTTTTCGCATTGCATCATTCAGTTTACGATAGTCAATGCACACGCGCCATCCTGTAACTGTGCGAGACGGTATTAATTTGTTGTTGTCGTTTAAGACTACGGTCATCCCGCCTTTCTTTGGGACGACATGGATAAGGCTTATCCATGGACTATCCGAGATTGGGTAAATTAACCTTGAATCAAGTAACTTAATGATTTCGTTTTTAATTAAGTCTTGGACTTTCGGATTTAAACGTCGTTGGGTTGAATGACAGGTTTAAAGCTTTCCTCCATTAAGATCTTGTGTGCAAAATGACAGACTTATTTCCTTTCTGTCTGACATCTTCCAAGCTATTGCTCCCTTGCGTTTTTCTAATACCTGCAAAAGTGAAATTTTCTCTTTTTTTGTTAATTTGGATGAAATAATTAGTAGACAAGATTCATCTCCTTTCAGGTATGCGTATTCTAAGTAGGAGGGAAGGTCTTTCAGTACTGGTCTTTTTTTGTCGATTTCGTTAGCGCTGGCGAAATAGAGGTGCTCGTTTTGTGTTTTATCAATCCTCTTTGTTTCCTGTGAATACGACGTATTTACTTATTCGATACGTCGTATAGGTGTTCTGGATTCAACACTGTCATCAGCCTTACCACAGCTTTCTAAATCAGATAGATCGATGCTCTCCTCCAGGTTATTGACCAGAAACAAGTCTAATTGGTCATCTTCTAATAACTCCTGGGTTTTCGAATGTATAGTTGTATCCAAAAAATTGATCCCATAACATTCATCATTCTCGGTGGGAGCTCTTTTTATTGATTGGTCTACATCAAAAATTACCTCTTCGTTGCCCACCCTTAGTGTTATCTTTTTGTTAAATACGTCTATCATTGCCCGGGCGGTTGCTAGAAATGGTCTTCCTAAGATTATCGAAATCTTAGAGTCTTCTCGCATATCTAAGATAACAAAATCGATAGGGAGGATGAATTTATCAATTTTGATAAGTATATTTTTTGTTATTCCCCTCTGATACTGAATGGACGTATCTGCTAGTTTTAAGCTCATTCTCGTAGGTTTGGGTTCCCCGAGGCCTAACTTCTCATACATCATGTAAGGCATTAAGCTTATACTAGCTCCTAAGTGTGCTAAAGCATTATTGATATGTAAATGACCAATATCGCAAGGAATAGTGAAACTTCCAAGGTCTTTTTCCTTGGATGGGAGTTTGTTTAGCAATACTGCTGAGCATATCTCATTTATTGTTACTGTGCAAGCCTCCTCTAACCTGGTTTTGTTTGATAGTAGCCCTTTCAGAAATTTGGCGTACTTTGGCATTTGGGAAAGGGCTTTGGTAAATGGAATGTTTATGTGAAGTTGTTTCAGGTTTTCTAAGAACTTTCGTTGTTGGGCTTCTTCTTTTTCTTTCTTTAACCTGTGGGGAAAAGGAATTAATAGTGTTGGTGGCTGAATGGTTTGTTCTTTTGTTTCTTGAGGTTTGGTCTCGACGAGGACTTCATTTAATTCTACGGGTTTATCATGATGAAGTATCAGAGGTTCTTTGTCAGTTGTGTCACGAATAATTTCGGTTGTTGTCTTTCCTCCTCTAGTAGTCACACCTTTTACTTCATAATTTGATAATTGAGCATTGTTAATTGCTTTTGACAACCCGTATACCTTGAATTTAAGCTCGCTTAGTGAATTGTTTCTTTCTTTTAGTAAGAGTTCGTTGGTTGTTTTAAATTCTCTAATGAATGCCCCTATTTCCTTGTGTTCCCGTCTTCCTTCGTCGATAAACTTGTATAACATTTCTTCCATTGTTAGTTTCCTTGGCGGGTAGGAGAATTGGAAAGGGTGGAATCCAAATAATGTTCCTGACATAAAAGACATGATTCAAAGTAAAGCTATTCTAGGAAATTTTGCAAAGATAATGACTTCTGATGTTAATACGCCGTATGTATTTTGCCAAATACGTCGTATACGCAACAAAGACCAAATATGTTGTATCTGTTTAAAAGGTTAGATACATCGTATTCAACTAGGGAATACGCTGTATCACCAGAACAGAATATAAACGATGCTTGAATTTAAACACATAATTAAATCACACAATTAAATCACACAATTAAATTAAATACAAGCAGAATTAAATTACACTAATTAAATTATTCTAATATAATGGTTAGAAACACTAATAAAATTAAAGGTTAAACTTTTTCACTCCCCGGCAACGGCGCCAAAAACTTGATGTGCTGTCGTGTAGGGTCAATTTGTTGATTACCAAGTTTTAAATTTATATTTAGCCGATTTATCCTAAACCAACACTTTAACGGGCAGTGTACCCGATCGGGTGGAGTTTTATGGTAAGTAGGGTGTTGAATACTAAGAGCGAGGTCATTAACCTTATATTCTATCAATATTTTAATTACTCTAATTAAGTTAATTCTAATTACTCGTTAAACCTATGCTATATACATTT